>JANZLD010000005.1:26548940-26571299 GCA_026413575.1 Erythroxylum carthagenense | reverse complement strand
GATTTTATTAAAATTAAATTAATTAGAATTAGAATTTGATTCTAATTATAATTAGAGAGTTTTAATTTTAATAAAAGACTATTTTGATTTTTCTATTTAAAGGGAAAAGCTTTATGAAAGCTAGCACTTTCTGTCTTCTTCCTCCAAAAACAGTTTGAAAATTGCTCTGTGGATACCATCAGAGGCTGGATACGTGGACAGCTAGTGATTGATCACTCAGAGAAAACATTTGAAGTTTTTCTCCGGAAAGCGAACAAGGTAGGATTTCTAATCCGAATATTGTTTTTAATTCAAGTTTAATCAATTATTGAGATCTGCTCAGAATCTGTAAAATTTTTATTTATGCTACGCCCGTGATTTTATCATGGTTGGATTACTTTACCTTGAAAAGTAATAAAATAGATGGATCATATTGGGAAATCCTTTCTATAGTATAGACAAGTGGGACATTCTAGGGAGGCTAGGGTTAAATGGTGCGAGGTAATGATAGACAAAAAAATGTGGAGGCCTTGGAATGATTTCCATCTCTACTATGCAACAAGTTTTGAAGTGTAAGAGATTATGGCACATATACACGGACAACAATGCTTTATGGACTAAATGGATTCACGAATTTTATCTTACAAGGGTTAATTTTAAGCAGGCCAACTATTCAAGGGATGGATCTTTGATCTTAAAACAAATGATGAGGTTATGTGAATTTATTTACCCTCATATTCAGCACACAATCAGCAGTGGTCAGAAACATGGATATGGCTTGATAATTGGTTAGATATCAAACCCCTTGCTCATGCTACTGAATTTCAACGACTCTATAATCGTACGGCATTAAACATTAAGGTGTCTTGCCAGTGATAGGGAAATATTTGTGGATTTCGTCCACTAACGCCACATTTACCAACACTAGAAACGGAAGATACCATCTCATCAAAGCTAGCTCTGAATGGCACTTTCTCAAATAAAATTTGCTGTAGCCTTCTATCGGTTGAATTTGCAGTGGTCCCATTGTTCTCTATTCTTTGGCATAACACGATCTGTCACAAAGCCACTTTCATCACGTGGCTAGCAATCAAAAATCAACTGGCAACTTGCAAGCACTGGCATGATAGAGCCAATGCATTGTGTATATCATGCAATCTAGCTTATATGGAGCGTGAGCATCTTTTTTCCACTTGCAACTACACTGAGGCAATCTAGTAGACTCGACTCTTATACGTCCTCTCATCACTTAATGTTGGATATCAATATTAAAAAAATCATAATACAAAGAGAACCAAAATTAATTGTTACTATGGTAACTACATGCATGCAAAATTTAATAATAGAATAATCAAATCTATATTACTGATTTAAATGAGAAAACATGTACCTTTTCTTTACTGATTTGACATTGATCTTTACTATCCTCTAAATGCTCTTCTTCTCTACGTGAGAATTCAAATGAATCTTGTAGTTCATAAGCTTGAGTCTTCTTTAGCTACTTTCTCAAACAATTAGCCATAGACACTAGTGCAATAAATTTGGTCGGATATGTTGCTTCTTTCCTTTTTTTTTTTTAATTGTGAAGACCTAGAAAAATTAAGAACGCTATTGTTAATAACCATATATAAATAATTATATTAGTGAAGTATATTTAAACATATAGTAACAAAATGTTTTTTTAATAAAGAAAGAAAAATAAATAAGGACCTTGTACAAAAAGTTATTGATAAATATCCATCCAATTCCTATCAGTGTCATCAAGGTCTGAATCATCTTCATCATCATTGTTTTTTGTTTCAATATTTAAGATGTTTGGAGGTATGTCAATCGTGACTACAGGTAAATCTTCTCTAAACCAATTAGGATCCACATCACCATTATTTCTAAAGAAATCATTAATATAGTCATTTGGTTCTCCCTAATATGTTTTGTCAACATTTTCATTATATCCAAAGGTACATCAAAAAGATAACTAGGCGCCTTCATCTCCATATAATGACAACCTTTCTTAAAACAATCAACTACATGAACCACTTGATCAATTTGGCTTACCAATACAAAAGGATCCTCCATATAGCATAACTTTTTGAAGTTTATTCGAGCAAGCATATTATCATTTTTCTCTTCTTGATACCAACAAATTTGAACAACACTAGACTGAACTATTAGGTTTGGCAATCAACACAAGCAAAAGTTTCATAATTGTATTAAAAAGTGCACACCATACTGTAGCTAGGCATTTTTTCTATATCATGACACCATTAAGTTCCCCTTTCTCTTATTTATGCTTTCTAATTATAGTAAGGATATCACACTTCACTGAATGCACAGGACTAACTGAAAAGATACAAAAGAAGATGTGTATTGGTGCACCATAAGCTTTTCTTTTAAAGGAAGATTGTAAGTAATTAATTTAGTCATCAACTCCTTTTATATATGTTGGCCATTGCACGTATTTCTTTCTAAAGGACTTACCAAGTCTATAAAGAAGAAGATGATGTGGTGTTTGCTCTGGTCAAGAAAGAATGTTAGAAAATTCAATCCCAAAGTGAGTTGGGAGGAAGTAAATAATTTCAATCCCAAAATTATTTGTAAATTAATATTTATTTTAATCATTACAACCATTTTATTATTTAAAATTAAATATTTTAAATATTAAATATTTTTATATTACTGTAAAATTAAAAGAAATTAAATAATTACTTTTATATTAATATTAAATTAAATAATACATTTATTTAGTAAAAAAGAAAATTAAACTAATGCTAAAAGCATGAAAATTATCTCAATAAAATTTTAACCTAATTTAAAATAAAAATAAAATAGGAGTCTTAAATGAATTCATCTTTTCTAAAATATTTAAAAAGATTAGCATGCTGCCGCTACTCAACTAGACAAGAACGCTGTGAAGAAGCAGCCAGAAGATGATTCGCGCGTAATCATCACGCATTTATGACTCTAGCTCCTTAAACTTAACCTCAACCGTAAACCTCGGCGCACGATAGCCCCATGCCAAGTTAACATGACAAAGCGATCAAAATTCCCCTACGCCGTTTCTTCCTTCTAAAACCCTCCTTAAACCATTCTCCAAAGCCCTTCTCTGCTTAAACTATGTCAAAGTCACTGGGCGTGTTCAGATCCAACGCCTCTAACCCAAAGGTGTGGGTGCTCATCGGCGTTACGGTAGCCGGAATCGTCGTGCTGGCGGAGACTCGACGGCGAAGGAGGCTGAAATCGAATAGAGCCGATTTCGGAGCCTTCGTCGAAAGGTTCGAGATACTTCCATTCCCTCAGCCTCCCCCTCCTGCCGCCAAGCAATCTTTGTCCAACCTCTCTTTTGCTATTAAGGACATGTACTATTCTCCTTCTTCTCTTATGTCATTTTCCATTTCGATATGATATGAAGTTACTATACATACTTAAAGTTGTTTTTTTAATTTCTTTTTGGGATTGGATTAGATTTGAAGTGAAGGATCATGTGACGAGTTTTGGGAGTCCGGCATGGAAGAGAAGTCATGAAAATGCTGAAAAGATGGCAGTTGTAGTGACCGCCTTGTTGAAGAATGGGGCTTCTTGCATTGGCAAGACTGTTATGGACGAATTGGGATTTGGGTAAATATGTTTTATGTTGTTTACTCCTCTTTCTCTCTCAAAGGTTGAAAAGATCAAACTATTTTATTTGGTTTTCAGGATAACCGGAGAGAGTAAGCATTACGGAACTCCTATAAACCCCAAAGCGCCATCTTGTATTCCTGGAGGTTCTTCTAGTGGTTCAGCTGTGGCTGTTGCTGCTCAGCTTGTTGATTTTGCTCTAGGTATCTCCTTCCTTGTAACTCTTTAATGATCAGATTGCGGAGGGATATGTAATTTTGTTGGTATGATTATTATAGACGGCAGTGTATGTTCTTTGCTACTGAAAATATAGATATAACATTCTTGTTGTTATTCTGTGATGTACAGGTACTGATACAGTTGGATGCATAAGAATTCCAGCAGCGTTTACTGGTATTCTTGGGTATCGGCCGTCTCATGGGGCTGTATCTACGGTTGGTGTTCTTCCAGTTGCACAAAGTTTAGACACTGTTGGTATGTAATATCTAATGACATAATCATATATGTTGTATTTGGGAGCAAAGCTGTTCATGTCTATTAGCTATTCCACTTGGTTTTCTACTTGTGCTTGCTACAATTCAAGGGAATGATTGATTGACGAGCTCAGATTTTATGCTTATGCCTTGACAAGGTGCTTCATAGATATGCTACCAGGGCTGGAAATGCCACCTCTTTAAATGCAAGTCAATGAACATGGTTGATGGTTTTCTTGATCTATCCATAATTTTACTTTTGAAGTTGAGGAGTTGAGTATGTGGCCCCTACTGAAAATATGGGTGTCTAGTTCCTTGCTTGTGAGAATGAGCATAAACAGAAAAATGAAAAACTAAAGAAAGAAGTCATCTTATATTAAATACGAATTCTCTTAATGGCATTCCCAGTGTTTATTTTCGAGGACAATCCATGTTAAAGGTAACATTGATAGAAGCATCTCCTTAGATTTGGCCAAGCTACATAACCATGTTATAGATTTGGCCAAACTACGTGTGCACATTCTAGGACAAAAGTCTATGTTTCATCCCTATCACTATGCATCTTTAGATGACTCTCTATTGTTTGATCTTCTAGTATAGTATTGATGATCATGGCATACTCTTTACTTGTATGGAAACTATATACATTTATCTTGATTTTATTAGTTGTTTTAGGCAATTGTCAAACTTTTTGGGTGTGTTGAAGTTGAATTGATGCTGCCTTTTTTTGGTTTCACGAGGAGGTGTGAGCCCCTTGAGTAGGGTTTTAGGAAATAACCGTTTTTTTGTTCTTTTAACTTACCAAATAGTCAAGATTTTACGCTTCTGCTATAGAAAATTGTGAGCCCATAAATAATATTTGTTTTCCAAACAAAGTGTGCTCGATACATTCCACATGCTTGTTAGCCAAACAACACTACTCACTACACATTTAAGGTCGCTAGCTAAAGAATACAACTCACTGTTGAATTTCTAGATTAGTAATGTCAATGGCATCTTCAATTTGGTGTGATGCTGCCAAGTCTGAAATCTACCTTTTACTCATCTTACCTATAAAATGGAAAGGTTTTGACAAGCAGAGTTGGAATTTGGAGAAGTGATTGACCTCTTAAACTCTAACTTTTTGATGTTACATGTCTACTGGTATTCCTTGATTTTTTCACCTTGCTGCTTATGATGGGTTTAGAAATCTTGTTGGAAGAGTATTTAGACCTTTGCAATTCCTATGTCTCCTTGCAATGCTACTTGTCTATTGCTTTATTGCTTTTTTTTTTCTTGAGACTTGCTCAATTTATGTTGTTCCAGCTGTACTTTTTATATCCTTCCTTGGTTATTTGTTTATCATCAGCAACCTTTCAGGATGGTTTGCACGTGATCCCTCTATATTACACCAAGTTGGATGCACTATACTTCAGCTTAATGTTGTAGAACCTAGAAGGACCAAATGTCTTCTCTTTGCTGATGATCTCTTTCAGTTTTATAAGGTTCCCCAGCACAAGACTTTTTCTGTTATTACCAAAGTAATTGAAAAGCTTTCTGGATGTAAGTTGCCTCAAATTTGCATTTTTCAGCCTTTACCTACTATTGTTACTTGCTTGACGATTGATATATTGTCACTTTCAGTGTTCCTTTTTCACTTTATGATGAAATGCTATTGATTTGTTGATAATAGCGTAAAGGTGCTGCCATTGTATTCGTGTTGAAGTTGATATATAGTTTGTCGATTGCGCAGATGAGCATCCAAAGCATATAAATCTCAGTGAGCATATTGCTAAAAATGTTTCAAGTCTAAAAGGGTTTCATGAAAACTCTACAAAAGTGCAAAATGGAACATCTGCTTTAAAAGCTTTGTCTTCAGTGATGATTTCACTGCAAAGGTACTTCACAACTGTAAATTAAATTACCATGTTTGGAAGAACAAGCTCCATGGATCATTTCATCTCCCCATTTGCTTAGTCTTTTCTATCTTTTGTTGTGAGTTTGAGTCTAGTGAACATTTCTAGTTAAGTTCCTAGTAACATTTTTGTCTATAGGGACTGAATCCAATTGATTTGTTTATCATTAGACACTTCAATTTGAATCATATTTTTGAAGGAAATATATATGTGCAAGTCAACTACTTAATATTGTAATTTGAAGCAAGAATGATATTCTAACATCATGTGTTCGTCTGAATTAAGAATTTTTAACATCATTCTTCTCTTTGAGACTTGTTGAATGTTAAGGTCCTAGGGTGCTAGGAATTGAGGTGCTAATCATTAGAAACTAGAAGATGAAATCATATTTCTGAATGCTAGGAGTATGCACTAGTTAATTGGTTTATTATGTAATTATAAACAATAATAATATTGTTGTTGCTTTATAAGAATCTAATGAGGTATAGTATGAAGAATATTGTGTTATACTGAATGTTTATGCTAAGATACACGTTCTTAATTTCTACATACTTGGTTCTTTTCTTATCAATTCAAACGACTTCTTCTTAAGCTTTTTTGTTGGACCATTAATTGATTCTTTTGTCGTTCTCACCCTTGACTAGGACAATCTCCAACTTATGCATTTAGAATGAAGCAATGATATGAATATCGTATCGTATCATGTCGAGCAAAAACTAGTACAAATTTGCTTTGCACTGTAATAGGTTGTACCAAAGAATTTTTGGGTTGTATCAGCCGATATTGGCCAATACACCAAAATATAAAAAATATTAGGTTGAATTTGTAACTCTAAAAAAGTTGAAAGCTTAAAATGAAAAAAAATGCTTTTGTGTCAATTTTTTTAAACATAAAATTATTGTTTAAAAACTAGTTTTTATGTGTAAAACATAATTTCTGATGTTAATTTTGAGTTATTAAATCAACATTTTAAATATTTTATCAATTTTAATTATAATATGAACTAATTTTAATTATATATTGAGGAATTATTTTATAATTTTGCAAAAATTAATGCATAATGTTATTTGGTACTAACAACTACTGGTACTACGTCATACTAGTACCAAAATTGGTACAAGCTGTACTCTTAATTTTTTTAAGAACTTGATCTCTATATTAAATGCTTATTGGCTGCTTCTATCCTTTAAAATACTTTTATCCTTAAAACTTTTTATATTTCTTTTTTAATTTTAATATTTGTGTTTAATTTACTTATCAACTTTCCTTATTTATTTGTCAGTATTTATCCGTTTTAATTATATAACATAGGCATGTAGATTTAATTTAGGTGCAATAAATAACTAGAATAAAATAGGGGTATAATTACTAAGGGCCCACCCTTATTTTTAATTTTCTAATTTTGCTTTTAAATTTTAATAAAAATTAATTAATTATTTATTTAATTTATTCCCACTGTTATAACATATGAAGTTTTAGTTTTTATAATCTAATTTTTTATTAAAGAAATAAAAAGTATTTAACTATTTAATATTAACTGCTAATAAAAATTCTTGATTATTCAAGTGGTTAATGTTAAGATCCTTAAAAGAACGTTATATAAGTTATATCTTCTAAAAGATAAATTTTGTAATTGGGGACTAATTTTTAATTATATAAATTTGAGAGATTAATTTAAAAAATTATTTGAAACGGTATACAATATTGATTGATATTGTTACTATATTGTACTAATACCAAACCAGTATGAGCTTTGGTACGGCATTCATAATATTGGTTTTAAGCCTTGGTTACTGTTCATGTAACAGTTGGGTTTGTTTTGTTGATTTTGCTTTCTAGATATGAATTCAAATCAAATCATGAAGAATGGGTTAAATCAGCATCACCCAATTTAGCATCTGAAGTTGCCAAGAATATCCATCTAGCCATTAATTCGACATACGATAATGTAAAAATGTTATATAAGGTCAGAACAGAGTTGCGGGCAACCCTTCAGGCCCTTTTAAAGGTATCTTCCCAAGAGGAGCTTTAAGATTTTACATTTTAGTTGCAGTATTTCAACTTTAAAATGTACTATGAACTTGTTTGAAAAAATGTGATGTCATTAGGTAGGTCTACTTTGAGGCAAAAAATATATAGCAACTACATTTTTTGGAACTTTATAAATGCTAGGAAAAGAAACCAAAATAGGAAGGTTGTGTTTCAGAGTCTGGAATATATTGAATGGCCAAATTCATTTTGTTCTCATGTCCCTAACTCCTTTCCCTTCTTTTGCCAGGAAAATAAAATACTAGTGATTCCTACAGTTGCAGATCCTCCATCACAACTCAACTCAAAGAACGCATATTACACCGAGTGTAATGAAAGAGCATTGATGCTCTCAAGCATTGCAAGCATATCTGGATGTTGTCAGGTAAATTGGTGGTCAACTTTTAGCTTTCATCCTTGGGTTCAATTTGTTTGGCGGATGATGTATGGTTTAAATGTTATTGTCAGGTTGCCATCCCATTAGGAGAGCATGGCAATTTTCCGATTTCTGTTTCTTTTATTGCACACCATGGAGGGGATAAGTTTCTTCTTGATACATTGTTGGATATGTACTCTTCACTTCAAGAACAAGCCAGCATTGCTTCTAATTCAGCACTGTTGCCAGATACAAATGGAGACATAGACACTTCTGAGATCTTGAAAGAAAAGGTTGGTCGCCAGCAATATCTTAATGTGACTGGCGGTGCTAACTTAGGAAACTTTTCGCATAAATGTCTTCAATTCTTTATTGTTCTCAAAGCATTTAGCCCCTGGTTTCTTTCTAGTTGGCTGAAGTCCTTGATTTGTTTGCCTTTTCGGTATCATGTATAAAATGTGTCTTCTCAGTGTAGCAAAAGCCCTCTTTTTTTTTTAATGTTAAATTTAAAATTACATATTAGAGTTTCATGGGTGTTTTACTATTTTAATTTTACTTTTAACTGTACAAGTATTTATCGGAAACCATCTCTCTAACAATTAGGGTAAGGCTGCATATTATTGAACCTCCCCGAATTTCGCGTTTCAGTGAGACTTTTACTGGGCTGCTATTAATGTTGTTGTTTAACTATCAAGTATTTAGGAGTTGGGAAACAATGTATTTTTATTTTTTGGAATATATACTTTTGGCAAAATTTTTAATATATGAAGGGAATTGAGGTTTTTATTCCCATAACCTTCTTAGTTCTATCCTCAAGCCCATGATATTTGGTACAATGTAATGGAAGGTGTAATGTATTCATGACTAAATTGTGTAAGCAATTCATTTGTTTGGCTGGATAGTTACTATGGAATGCCATGCCCTATTGCTTCATGTTAGAAATCACAATTTCTTTAAACAATCTAATCGTCATTACATCAAACTTTCATAATCCTCATTTTATTTCATCGTTCCACTGCATTACATTATATTCTACTGAATATCTTTTAAATTTCTTCTCTTTCCTCATTTCTCCTTATCTATCTCTCTTCTTTTCACTTTAGCTCCTGTTCTCTTCTTCCTGTTTCTTTTTCTAATTCCATTGTAACTCATTTCCAACATGAAAAACTGTGTTTTTGACACCTCAACTGTTTTTTTCTGGAGCACTTTATTAAGAATTTCACATTTGATAGATGATGATGATCTTTTTGTCTAGCTTGTTTGTAATACATGGTTCTTGAAAATCAACATTGATGCAAGTTTTGAAGACAATTCTCTGGTGTTGGCAATTTGATCTTTGTGACCTTCCTTTCCTGCAAAATTTTTTAGTTCAAGACACAGTGGAAGCCATGGATTTGACTGATGATAGAACGCTTTAGGAGAACACATGCCTTTTTATCTTTTGATCTTACTTATCAATAGATAGCCTTATTGCAGGGAAATGCTGCATTTAGACAGAAGCTCTGGAACAAGGCTGTCAATTACTACACTGAGGCCATCAAATTGAATAACATGAACACAGTCTATTATTGCAACCGGGCAGCAGCTTACTTAGAATTAGGATGGTCTGATATTCTCTTCAACTTTTTCCTCATCCTGCATGTAAAGTTTTTGCACATTACTTCACCAATTTGTTTTAATTTTTGCAGTTTTCAGCAAGCTGAAGAAGACTGCATGAAAGCAATTTCACTTGATAAAAAAGTAAGAAGTTCAGTATTATTATATTATATCATGGCGTCCTTTCGATTTATTAAATACATTGTCAATTGCAATAATCGGGTTAACATCGTCCTAGGTTTCCTATTTCATAACTTATCACATTGTTCTATTTTGTTTTCATTGGAATAAGACATTGGTTGTTCCATGTTCTCTTGCCCTGCCATATGATACCATGAGGAGCTTATGGAGATTTGCTTGAAACAAACGAGCTACAAGCTTCTGTTATTAATTTGAATTATTTTGTAATCTAATTTAGGCGTTAAAAGTATAATAGTGCATGATGCTGAAAGTCTTACAGTTTCCTGTTGAAAGAATTACATGAGACAGGTTCCTATGGTGGTGGTTGGTAGGCTGATATGTGTACTAAGAAACTATGTTTGCCTATAGCCATCTCCTGAGTCTTTTAGATTTTAGGAAAATGCCTCTTATCCAGTGCGTTAAAGACCTTGCCATGCTTTTCTTTTCGGACATGGATTTCTAGGAAAATATTATGTTGGTTAACCACCCCATCCAATTAAATGAACTTGATAGAGCAAAGGAAAAGGTGATAAAGTGCAGTGAAGGATTTGGGTTGTTTTCCTTTATAATTCGTCCATGGCCAACCAAAGAGAGAACCAACAGAAACCACCTTATAATCAAAGAGATCGTTTGTTCTTGGTTGTGAGACAATTCTGGATTTTCTGTGCTTTGATGGGGAGAAAGTAGCATGGGATCAGAAATATTTTTGAACAAAGAACTTGATTGGATCAACAAAGTAATATTGGTTGGATTTAGAATAAAGGATTTGGTGAGCAAGGGTGACTTGGAATGACAGTCACATTTTTAGTTACATAACAGACTAGGTGATGGTGATCAGGCAAAAGACTTCTATTGTCCATGCAATGTTTATGTTTTTTTTTTTTTTTAATCAAGTAGTACACTAGATTAGTTCTAGTTAATTTTTTGCAGAACTTGAGTATAATTTTAGTTAGTTTAACTTCATCTCTCTTCCTGATGAAGAGATTGTAAATATAGTTCTGTCTTTTTGGGTATTGGCGGTGAGTTGATGGTATAAGAGCTTCTGACAAGGCTAGGTTTTGAAATTTCAGATTGGGGTGTTATTACTGCAAAAGATGACTTTACTTGGTATTCATGCGGCCAATAGCTACTATTAAGCAGATATTTTCTGATATTAGTGAGACCCTTATTATTTGGATTTAGCTCTAAAAATACTTAAGTTTTTCTGATTTGTAGTAGTTATGGTAAATAGAATCAACAATAATAAGATATCAGTTTATTGGTATGCTCGCAATCTTGTAACGTCAACTATAAAATACCAATAAATGGGTTTGCCAGTCATCATGTCTCCATATTAGAGAAATTCAAACTTCGTCATGTTGTTAAACATTGCTAAGGCTCCAGGGGTCTTAAAATGAAGTTGTGTCAATCTTGCAAGCAGGTTGATTAGCGAGGTGGATACAAGCCTATAGCTATGTTCATGTTTTCTTTATGTACTTGACCATTTGGTTGAACGTGTGTGTGTGTGTGTACATATTCATAATAATTTGTTGAAACTTGGTAGTCTAGAAGCTTAAATAGTCTAGTCAGTTTGCTTTCGATCCTATAAAGTTTTTGAATTGCTTAACAAGATTTCCTATTTTCCACGCAGAATGTGAAGGCATACCTTAGGCGTGGGACAGCTAGAGAATCACTTCTACATTATAAAGATGCAGCTCATGGTGAGCACTGTTCTTCACTGATCCGAGTGAATCTAGCATGTGAAATAAAGTGCATGTGATACAAGATTGTGAAGGATTGCACCAGTTGACATTCAAGTAATTAATAAACAAAATAGAGTCTCAGAGTTCCATAAATCATGGAGAGGAAAGTCAAGGGGGGTTCTAAAATAAATGATTAGCTTCTTCCATAGGGACCAACGATGTGGTAGGCTTGTTTGAAAGGGATGTTTCCATCTCATGATCCTCCAAGAATTGTGGAGTGCGTGGTGTGCTAAGGCCCTGTTGATCCGTCTGTTTGTCTCTAGGGAATGGGGAATGGCATAAAGCACCCCGAAGAGGGTTGTTTATTCTCTTAGCATAGGACGAGATCTGCTAAAACTGAATAGTATATATATAAATGAGTTACTTGAATGGTTATATCTGCAATAGTGATTGTGCATAGACCTCCATGGATTAAGCAACCCTAAGTTTTTTAAAAATTATTAATTGAATATTGGGTTCAACAATTATTTGTTTGTCTCACACATTCATGCACATGGATCTGCAGAGCTCTTAACTTGATACGTTATAGTACTTTCTTCTATGTTAACCTTTTATGTGCTTGCAGATTTCAGTTTTGATACGTTATAGTACTTTCTTCTATGTTAACCTTTTATGTGCTTGCAGATTTCAGTTTTGCTCTTGTTCTTGAGCCACAGAATAGGGTGGCTAGTCAGGCTGTGGAAAGACTAAAGAAGCTAATGAGTTGATGGTTCTCTGTCCTCCCCGTTTTTGACAGAAAATGTTAGTGTTTCATGAGTTAATCTAAATTGTATTCTTCTCAAGCTGGACCTTTTGGGCACTAAATGTAAATTTAGTAAAAAAATATATGGTATTCTTATTAATCTTTTGGAAGTAATTTTTAAAATATAATTTATATTATTTACAGTTGATTTAATTTATTTCGAATGTTTTTAGACTATAATCGATATATTTATAATATATTTTAGATGTTCGTTTGGGAAACATTTATGTCCAGCTCGAAGATGAGTTTATTGATATCATAATGATAGTGTATGTAGTACTGGAGTATTTAAAGTAGCTACACCAAGAAAGAAACCCAATTGCATATTTGTACTATAGCATCAGTCTTCAATGTGCGTATTATAATTTTAATTTTTCCCGATAAATTCTTTTAGGAATATATGAACAATAATAAAAATTATAACTTTTATAAATGAATACAATTAGACTTTAATTTCTATTAAATTTTACATTGAAAATGAGCCTATAATGTCGGTGTGATCATACTGGGAGATTTAATTATATTTTTAAATTTTAATTAATTATAAAATAATTTTGTTTTATCCCTGATTTAAATAATTAAACTTGATTTTAACTAAAATTTAACGACCCGTTAATTTCACCTATAAATTTTTCCCCTAAAAGTGCCAATATTCAACTTCACAAACACTACACTTTGGTTCAATTTCTACTTTCAATACCCCACCTTTCCTTCCAATTTCAAGAATCTAGCTCAGTGTTTAGTCCAGTAAAACATCGAAAATGAGGGGGAAAACCCAACTCCAAGGGACTGCTTCATATGATTCTATGCCGGTATGCAGTCACCAATCTGATTGTTTTCTCAAAACGAGATGATATGTTTCTCTGAGAGATTTCAAGTAATGAAATGGTTATGTCTGGTAGAAAAGCTTAGATGGAGATATTATAGATTGCGTCCATACGTCTCATCAGCAATATTATAGATTTAGTATTTGTTTAGACGAGCTTATATTAGCGAAGTTTTTGATAGTTGAACTTTTGTCAATAGAGCTTTTTTTAGAAGAATTTTTTTAAGAAACTAGTTGATTATTTAGCTATCAACTAAAAAACAACTTTTTAAAAAGAGTTTCATACAGTAGACTGACAACATAAAAATAAAAAGTACTTTTTATTAATTTTAACTATATTTTATTTTGTAATAAAATTATTTATGTATATGAATATTATTTAAAGTATATTAAACAATATGCAAAGCACAATATATTAATTATTATATAATTTTAAACCATATGAAACATAAACGAAAATATATCTAACCAAATTTTTTATATAGATTATAACATAAATAAAACTAATATAAAAATAATATTGAAATATATAAAAAACCAAATAATATTATATAGATCCTAAAATAAACGTGAAAATGAGTTTGTGGGTATTGTGGAAATTATGTGTAAAACAAAAGGACAAAAATGACTAAAAATAGGCTCATTAATTGATATGAAAAATCTATCTAAAAAATGCTTTTTTGAGAAGCTCTAAATTTGAGCTTCTTAAAAAGCTATATTTTGGCTTCCAAAAAAGCTATATCTACTAAAAAAATATTTTTCTATTTTACAACTAAACAATCATTTTTTTCAAAAAAGGCTTTTGTGGTAAAAAAAAGTGCTGATTCATTCTTCAAAAGCTCAACCAAACAGTCATTTAGTAATTTGGGGATTGCAATTTTATAGATTTGGGTAAAGTTGAGTTAAATAATTTAATTAGCTTAATTAATTAAAATTAAGGATAAAATAAAATTAAGTAAACAATTTGATTAATTATAATTTTTAAATTTTTTTAAAAGTACGATTGACCTCAACATCACGTGGTGCATACATGACACAATAAGCCTATTTTAAATGTAAAATATCATAAATTTTTATTATATAGCAGATAACTAATGACATAAGGTTTAATTTGAATGTTTATAAAATAAGCACTACATTATTATACATGCCTTGACTTTTTGTTTCATTAAATAAAGTAAGAAGAAACTACATGGACAACAGTGTGATATGATCACCTATATAAAGTCATTCACTATAAGGAAGACAAAGAATGGGTGTCAAAAAAAGCATAAAAACAACTATGTAAGTATAAAAGTTTGTTCAATATTTATGTTCATTTATTAATATAATAGAAAGTAATAATATGTGGATTGAATATTTTCAAAAAAAATTTAGAATAAAATGTAGGAGTTATTAAAAAGGTCTATGTGTGAGGGAAATGAGCTTAGTGCAAATGACATTTATGATACAATACTTGGTACTCATTCCGACTATCTGAAAGGCCTTAGCTATGATCTTAAGCCAAATGTTTCAGCATCAACATATAAAACTAACATTAAACACCTTTAAAAGGAAAACAACAAGCTTAAGGATGCATTACAAGTTGAATTAATCAGGGGACAAGAAACTCGACCAAAATTAGTAAAACCTGATATGTTATTCAAAAGATTACTTATAGCACCCCACTCTCATAAGACACATACTCAATATTCTAAAGGATATTCGAGTACGTACCTCACAAAAGTGGTATTGTAGAGCAATCACGATATTAACTTAATCATGGAATCATAATTTAATGCGTAAATGTCACAATATTTAAAAACTCAATTCCTTATTTTTATTTCAAAAAATTGAATATGTACATTGTAGCTTTACAATAACATCCATATATGTACATTATCAAAAACTAATCAGAGTTTACATCTCTGTATACAGAACACGCTACATTCATGAGGAATTATATACAAATTTTATCTAGATCCTTCAGTCTTAACTGACCAATCTTTGAGTCATTTCTTCTATCCAAAAGTATAAGAACTATACTTCTTGTAGAGTTTCTCTATCATTAGTATCCTCTTTTGAACCTCAAATGTCAACGTTGCAATTTTGATGAGTTTTTTGAACTCGGTGAGTTACCCATCATCGATGGCTCACTCATAACACATAACACATACAATTCATGTAATCACGTAATTCACTTCATTGCATTAATTATCATATAACATCACATATCACTTTAATAACTTATTTCACATTTCACATTCAGAGCAGTCAAACAGTTCATTTCGATCATTTATAACATATATATCTATTATAAATGCAATGCACATGAGCCTAACTTCCAATTATTACTTTGTATGACCCATTGTCTTTTTACTGACCCACATCCTTTGTGGATACTAGGCTTGTTTCAGATATTGTCTCATATCTCATAGTGAATACCGAGTACATTAATAACTGAACCAGAGGCTCTTTTCACATTATGAGCTTTAAGAACCTTTTTGGTGGCTATTCTAGTCACAATAGCCTTTATGCATTCATGTAATGAAATGTATCATATTCACATATATTCAATCAGTCACTTGATTTCAGTTTCACATTCACATTCACATTCAACAATAATGTTGAGTATCACTTATTTCATCAAATTCATAAACAAGGCGTACTTCCAATATATTATTCATGCATCAAACACCTCAGATATTCAATGTTTGGAATCAACACAATTACATTCATATAATAATTTAATACAGAATTTAAAATAAAGAATTAATTAAGTGAGACCATCTAGGTTACTTGTAGTTTGCTCCAGATAGTTATTGCCTCAAAGTCTTGGCAACATCTAGATGTTGTCGCTCTACTTGCTCTTTTACATCATTCAACGCACATTTACACACATCACAACTTTGCATAATTATAAGGACTCATTTATGCATAGTGTATAGATTATGTACAAAACATGCTTAATGACAATCCCAGGTATATTTTCTTTATTTTCATCTCATGATCATTCATACTTCAAAGCTCATATATATCTAATTTGAACTTAGGTTTACACCTTAATAATACAAATATATTCTAGGTTCATCACTCAATCATGCACTAAGGTTCATGGCTCAATACACTTGATTATTGTAATGTCATCAATCAATTATTATCAATCCTTTCCTAATGAATTCAGAAGACCATGAAATTTGGTAGAGAGGAAGGACAATGTGTAAGGAGTTTGTGGTTTAAATTTCAAATCAATCGGAGGTCCAGAGAAGAAGTTATGGTCAAAAGAGTGAAGGGTGTTTAAAACTATCAAAAAACATTACACTCTCACTATCACAATCGTGCTTGTGCACGATTGTGCACTGCCTGTTGAATCCTCTCTGTCACAATCATGCTTGTGCACTATCGTGCACTACTTGACATCTCCCTTCTATCACGATCGTGTTTGTGCACGATTGTGCATTATATGATATCTCCTCTCTGTCACGATCGTGCTTGTGCACGATCATGCAAATCCCTTAAGGTTTCCTCTCTGTCATGATCGTTCAACTCCTCTGAGGTTTCCTTACAAGCACAATCATGCACCCCTAATGGCTATTCTTAATAGATTTTCGGGTCAATTTTGCATAGACATTTTGAAAAAGTAATTAGTCAATACGTTCTTCTAAACAAATGTTCCCATATGTATTAAGTTTCTAATGACACCAATTTCATGCATTTTCATTCAGTATTTTGCAATTTATACCTAAAATACCATAGACTATTCCCAAACCGCGACAGCATACTGTACTCAACTTCAAGTCAGAATTTGAAACCCTTAAAGATAGAATTCAAATTCGATTCCTTCATAAAAAATATATCCATATATCTCTAGTGCAATATAAATTTAAAATCATCTCAATTGGAGGTGTACAGAACAAGCTAGATATGGCTAAAATACAAATGTATGTTTATTGAAAACACTCCATCTAGCATATTCCAGCACACTTCAACATCATTTTCATCCTAGTTCATCTCTTTTGCTTAGTCTATCATTTCTACCTTATGTCCTCATTATTTCCTCTTCATTCCTACTTCCATTTCAGCTCAATTTCAATCATAAACAAATCATATTCTCTGTTCGATCATAACACCAAAAATAGAACATTTACATACATATATATTCATCGCTAAATTTTTGCACCTTTTTCCTACATCATTATCAATGATCTTTCTATTTCAAACTCATCTCTACAACAACTCATGAAATATTAATCACCATAAACACAAAAACAAGACATCAATGTGTTCATTTCTTTACTCACGTTCCAACATATATAAAACACCATTTTATGATCATATAACCTCTAACTATCATCATACATGTTTCATTCAACAAATAATGAAGAACAATACGATACTTACTTGATAAAACTCTAAACTCTTCAAAATCACATGAACCCTAACTTTCATGGCTCACGCGATCATCAACATGGAGGTGGGTAGGTTAGGTTTTCTTGTGGAAAATGAAGAAGACAACAAGATGATAGTAGCAAAGAAGGGTAAGAGTAAGACTTACGTTGATAGGGAAAAGGGAAAGATTCATACGTGAAGAAGAACGAAGAAGATAAGAAGAGATATTAACAATAGATGAAGAAATTAATAAAGTGAAAGACCAATTAATTAAAGAGAATATAGTCCTTCACTTGGGACAGTTCTGTGGGGTATGGCAAGTGACACTTGTCACTTGTCACTTGCCACATATCACTTTCTTATAGTCTCTCCTTGGTCTTTTATTTAAGAAGTCCATTTGTTTCCAATTTCTACTCCAATTGTCTCCCAATTTTCAAAGACATACGTCATTATATCCCAATGTCATTTATAAAAATTTCTACTACCATTTGACTCTTATAACTACTACCACTTATCAATTGTCTTACCACTTGACATTTTTTCTAGTCAAAAAATACTCATAATTTAAAATAATATTCCAAATTCCATAAAAATTTCAAGTCAATAATTATACTCTTTAAATCAATTTTCAATACAAGTAATCCACAATTCTCAATATAATCATATTTATAAATCAATTATACCCAAAAAATGTCAATGAATGCATGTACAATCATTTTAATGTGTAAAAAAATTAATATTCACATGTGTGTATATGTTATATTATGCATGAGCATGAAATGTACTTTTTAATATCTCAATAATCTCTCATGTATATTATTATAAGGTTCTAACCCTTAACATGGGATAACGAGTTGTTACAATTCTCCCCTTTAAGAAATTTTGTCCTTGAAATTCTTACCTGATTGTTTGAACTGGTAGGGGTATTGTCTCCTCATGTGCTCCTCCATTTCTCAAGTTGCTTCCTCACTCTAGTGATTCTCCTAAAGGACTTTCACCAATGGAATTACTAGGTTTCTCAGTTGATTTGTTTGATATCCCATTATTTTGATCGACTCCTCAACATAACTCAGATTACTAGCAACTTCAATCTCTTAAGTTGGTAGCACATGCTTCGGATCAGACCGATATCTTCTAAACATACTCACTTGAAATATATTGTGTAACTAAGACATCTTATTCAATAAAGCTAACTTGTATGCCAATGGTCCTATCCTCTCAATGATCTCATAAGGATCAATGTACCTAGGGCTCAGCTTGCCCTTTTTACCGAACCTCAGCACTCTCCACCAAGGCGATACTCTCATAAACACTTTTTCTCCTACACTGTATTCCATATCCCTTCGGTGTTTGTACATATAGCTCTTCTGTCTATCTTAAGTTGCTTTAATTTGAATTCGGATTAGCTTCACCTTATCCACAGTATCCTAAATTAGTTTTGGGCCTTCTACCATTCTCAGATCCTCTTCATCCTAATACATAGACGAACGACATTTTTTGCCATACAATGTCTCATACAGTGCCATTGTGATACTACTGTTATAGTGGTTATTATATGCAAACTCAATTAAAGCTATATACTGATCCTACACTCCTTAAAACTCCAATGCATGTGCCCTGAGCATATCCTCAACAATCTTGGTTGTCCTCTCACTTTGTCCGTCTGTTTGAGGATGAAATACAGTACTGAAGTTTAAATTTGTACCCATAGCTGACTGTAAGCTCTTCCAAAATCTTAAATTAAATCTAGAATCTCTGTCCGATACAATGGGCACTGAAACCTTATGTAGTCTAACTACCTCATTTACATATTTCCAAGCCAATTGATCTAGTGAATGATTCTCTTTCACTGGTTAAAAATGGGCTAACCTAGTCAATCGGTCTACCATAACCCATATAGCGTCATTTTCTCTCGGAGTCTTTGGCAATCCCATTACGAAATCCATAGTAATTCATTTCTATTTCCACTCTAGAGTAGGTAACGAATGTAGCTTCCCAACCGGAGCCAGATGCTCAGCCTTAATCTGCTGATAAGTTATACACTTATCAACATACTCCATTACTTGCTTCTTCATCCCAAGCCACTACAAATGTTGCTTCACCATATTATACATCTTAGTAGTACCAGGAGGCATAGTATAAATGACTACATGAGCTTCCTCTAGAATTTTTTTCCTTAATTCATCCACATTAGGCACATATAACCTTTGCTTCAACCACAATGTCTCATCTTTCAGTTCAAACTCAGAATCTGATTTCATTTTCAATTTCTCAATAAGCTCCACCATTTCAAGATTTTTATTTTGTACATTTCTGATTCTATCATGCAACATCAGCCTTAGTCTTAGAGTGGCTATCAATACCTCATTCTACTCTAGATTCAACTCCACATTTAGAGCTCTCAATTAAATTAAGCTTGGTAACCTCAATAACTGACTCTGAGCTACACTACTAATCAACTTTATACTTAATGCATCTGCCACCACATTAGCTTTTACCAAATTATACTCAATCGTACAGTTATAGTATTTCAACAACTCTATCCATCTCCTCTGTCTCATATTTAATTCCTTTTAACTCAACAGATACCTCAAACTCTTATGATCGGTATATATCTAGAATGTCTCTCAATACAGATAGTGTCTCCATATCTTTATAGCAAAAACTAATCAAATAAGCTCTAAATCATGTACCAGATAATTAATCTCATGAGACCTTAATTGTCTTGATACATAGGCTATCACCTTACCATACTGCATCAACACACATCTCAATCCTTGATACGAAGCATCTCCGTATATTGCATAACCTCCAATTCCCAATCGAATAGTTAACACCGGTGCTGTAATAAACTGATGCCTCAACTCCTCAAAACTCTTTTGACATTCATCATTCCATTTGAAAGGCACATTTTTCCTCAAAAGTTTAGTCAAAGGGGCTGAGATCAATGAGAATCCCTCTACAAACCTTCGGTAATATCTAGCTAATCCGAGGAATCTCCAGATCTCATACATATTCTTTGGAGCTTCTCACTTCATTACTGCTTCTATCTTCTTTGAATCAACTTATATGCCTTGTGCAGTTACTATGTGACCTAGAAATACCATTTGTTCTAGCCAAAATTCACACTTACTGAATCTAACATACAACTATTTTTTCATCATAATCTGTAAGATTACTCTCAAGTGCTCAGCATGATCTTCTCTACTCTTTGAGTACATTAAGATGTCATTAATAAAGGTAATCACAAAACGATCCAAGTAAGGCTGAAACACCTTATTCATCAAAGAAATAAATGTAGCTGGGGCATTGATTAACCCAAATAGCATTAGTAAAAATTCAAAGTACCCATACCTGCTCTTGAATGAACTTTTCATTACATCAACCTTTGCTATCTTCAACTGATAGTACCCATATCTCAAGTCCAACTTAGTGAACACCCGAGGTCCCTATAACTGATCAAAAAAATCATCAATTCTAGGCAACGGGTACTTGCTCTTCACTGTTACCCTATTCAATTGTCTATAATCAATGCGCAGTTTCAGAGTTCCATATTTCTTCTTCCCAAATAAGACTAGAGCTTCCCATAATAATACGTTGGGTCTAGTGAAACCCTTTTCCAGTAACTCCTGTAACTGAGCCTTAAATTTCTTTAGTTCCATAGGTGTCATCCTATATTGAGGAATAGATATAGGAATAGCACCTAGAACTAAGTCGATTGTAAACTCCATTTTCCTATATGGAGGTAAACCAAATAATTCTGTGAGAAATACATTTAGGAATTCCCTAACAACAGGAATGTCCTGCACATCCTGCTCAGTTCGAGTATTGATGACGTAGGCCAAATAAGCCTCACATCCCCCTTGTATTAACTTCAAAGTATTCATGAATGTGATCAGCCTGGCCGACACTGCTTGATTAATACCTTGAAAAATTGCTCTTGGCTAATTAGGAGAGTCTAATATCACCTCCTTAGTATAGCAGTTCATGATAACCCTATGAGTAGTGAGTCAATCCATAATTAGGATAATATCTATGTCCCTTAATTGTAGTACAATCAAATCTGCCTCCAATTTTGCTTGATCAATTTGAATCAAACACCTCTTATAGACTTCTCCTATTTTTGTAATACTACCTATCGGTGTACTTACCTCTAATCTATGTTTCAATAGTTGTCTATCACAATGCAACCTAGATGCCAGAAGTGGTGCAAAAAAAGAATGCGTAGATTTAGGATCTAGCAATACAAAAGCTTTATAAGCAAAAATAAACAACACACCTGTAACAGCATTCGGAGAATCGTGCGCCTTCTGTTTGGTCATTGCATAAACTCTGGCTTGAGACTGCAGTCGGTTTCTCCGCATCTTAGTCCTGAAAGTAGGACCAAATCTCATCCTACCTCTACCATGACCTCTTTGTCTAGAACCATTAGCTAGGCTTTACTGGATAGTTGTTTTAGTGCCTGTTTGGTTGAGCTTTTATCAGTAGAGCTTTTATCAATAGAGCTTTTGTCAGTAGAGCTTTTCTGAGAAGAGTTTT
>JANZLD010000005.1:26463384-26479814 GCA_026413575.1 Erythroxylum carthagenense | reverse complement strand
TTAATAAGTACTTTAATAAATTTGAAATTATCTTTACAATATATACATTATAAATGATATAGGAGTTAATAATTCAAAAAATATATACTTAATTTGAAATTATTTACTTTAATAAAACAAATTAAAAAATATACAATAGATTATAACTTTAATTTCTTTAAAAATAATTAATCTTATACAAAATCATTATCAATACATATATAGTCATCTTAACATTATAAGCTATTTAAAAAAAAAACAAAATTCATACTACATTTTCAAAATCAACACCAATACAACATCCTAAACACCTATAGACATTTTGTCAAAAACTTGGTGTGCAAAAATTTTTTCATCCCTAATTCAACAAACTTTCCCACATTTTTTTCTTTAATCTACAACAAACACAAACCCATTCATTCACATTCACTAATTAACAATTTAAATCAAAAAACAAATTAATATTAACCTAAACTAATTAATGGTCCACCGATTGTGGAGGAAGGAGAGGAACAAATGACCTTACCTTTGGATGGAACCATCGGAGCAGGGGACGTTGCTGACGAGGATGGCTGGAGCAGACGCATGGCAGATGCACGGCAGCAACAGCGGCAATGGGAGGATGAGGCGCCGTCGGAGAAGAAAAGGAGGAGAAGCAACGTGCGCGGAATGGGAGAAAAAGGTCTGCGTTCGGTAATAAAACGTTAACCAAAACGACATCGTTTTGGTTAACTTCAAAACGAAGTCATTTTGGTAAGTTTTTTTATAGCTAAAAGACGACATTCACCGACGGAATAAACTCCATCAGTAAATGATGCTTCTCTGTCTTCTTTTTCCGACGTTACCTTTATTTCGTCGGTATTTACATACGGAATTAGTTCCGTCTGTAAATTTCCGTCCCTATTTCCATCACTATCTTGTAGTGTTACATATGTATTGTACATAATAAAAAAAACAAAGTCAATGAAAAAGAAAGGTTATGTAACGTGCCGAAGAATTGGAAGATTCCTAACTCCAACGAAATTATGTAGGGAGAAGTTTTAATAGAGTATGTATTTTATTAAACAAGTTTATTTCTAGGCAATCTAATTGCCAACACCTTATATATGTATGGCCCTCACTAATACTTTTGTTATCTTCTAGAAGTAGTCCCCACCCAATAATAGTTTCTAAAGCACCAATGATTAGTAGAGTTATTGTGGTGGTGGAGGAGAGCGAAAGACTCACCTCTTTTGAAGAGGGGATATTGATACGAATTAAGGTACTCGAAATATTTATTCGAGAGGGAGTGAGCAAACCCAATACAATACGGATGAAAAGTTAGTGGAGGAGGGGATGAATATGTTAAGAATAAGCAAATAATGCTCAAAATGACGTTGTTGAATTGAAACAGAAAAAAGTATTATTTGTAAAGTCAAGAATGCTAGAATTATTTCATTAAATTTATTCTATATTGAATTAAGAGAAACAAAGATATATAAATTTTGAAGTTTTGTAAAATGCTGTTATCATCTATAGATGGTTCTCATTATATAATGTGAATTATTAGATACAACTTTTTAGGTTTATCATAATCATACTTGTAAAAAGTATTTAATATTTAAGGGGATAGCCTACTTCACTGTCGTATTATGTTTAAATTATTTATTTCTTTTTCTTTTTCAAAATTTTTCTCTTAATCTATTTAGTTGAGTTAAAGCATGAACTTGACTAATTATTTTATATTTAAAAAATTTTATCTTTATAAAGTTTGTTAATCTAATTATGCTCATTCCTAAAGTTTTGATAATTACAAAATATTGAGCTACAAATAACTTTCATTTAAGTGTGATAGGGACATGAATTTATGAGAAGGTAGTTTAAGCATTATGTCATCCATTTGAAGGAAGATCAAGTTTAAACTCCTTGAAATTTATGCAAGAATTAAGACAATAATGTGATTTAGAGTTTCGAGAAGATTGTGAGAATATTCAAAGAATGTTGATAGGCAGTCATATTTAGGAACAAATTAAAAAGTACCAAATTTGTAGAGCGCATGAAAGATTGAAGTATATCTCTCTGAAGAGCATTATATTATGTCAACCGATTAGAAAAGCAACTCTCCCAATGAATAGTAATTCAATCTACCATATCAAGCTTCATTTTTTAGGGTACAAATGGTCATATTTGGCTCTATATGCAAATGATTGATCCTAAACACCTAGAAAGTTAAGGAACAAATTTAAGAAACTTCGCTTAAATCTCATAATTATAATCTCATTATAATTTTATTTGCAATGTACAATTATCCCATAGACTTTATTATACACATATAAACATGTATAAGATAAAGAATACCTTTAAATAATTTGTTACTAAACTATAACCAAAGCGATTGGTTGTAGGGCGTAAACCAACAATCTCCTACTTGCACTAAGCTAATTGTTTAAGTATCTCATACCATATCATCATATGATGATTATTCTACTACTGGGGCAGTGACTTAATGAGAGAATTCTACAAGATTCTCTATAGTTCGCACTTAATTAAATCTTATAACTACCATCTTAATTATCATCATAATTAAGAAAATTTGCCTAAACACATTCTTAGATTTTTGTTGAGACATTAGCTCCTTAAGCATGCCTAATGGCTCTAATGTTCTATAGTACATTACTATCTTGAGCAAAGCAAAGAAACGATATGAAGTTCACTAAAGAACTTGTTGATTCAATTAATCATTTCCACTAAACGAAAAAATATATTATGGCTTAATTAGCAACCAATTGCTACATTGGAACCTTTCTAATCCTAAATGATATTGTTCTAAGTAAATAAACCTTAATTAGGATTTATGTATAAAGTTATAATCTTATCATCTTGAACTAAAATATCAACTCACACATAAAGTAATGAATATCTTTAATACTTCACAAGTATCTGATATCTTAAATACTAAACATCTTTAGTACATTATCTATGCACTTGGACTTAGAATAAATTAACAACATCCAATCTATCTCTATAGATCTAATTCCCACAATTAAATTGTTACCTTTTCATATCCAACAAGAGTTGTTCTTGGAAAATTCTGTTTTTAACAATTAAAAGTCCGAATTAGTGTTCTCTGTGAACAGTTTGTGTCCACATACTCCCATTGAAGAGGACAACTATACTCCCACCTACCTTCTTGTAGATGTGATAAATTCATAATCATCTTTAAAACAAACTCTTTGAATTTATCATGAAAATAAATCTTTTAATGTCTCGTAGCCTTTCAACTATACATGAAATGTATCATTAAAGGCATTAATTCCAATTAGATGTAATGCTGTAAGATTTGAAGCTTTTAAATTCCTTCTTACTCGTACTACTTATCTTAAGAACCATTCTCCTATAAGTATACATTGAATCAAACAATTTGTTCAATGAATCTGTAAGATTATATCCAATCTTTTGGATATCTCATAACCTTTCATTATCCAATTTAGTTCTAAACTTAATGGATTATATATATGCCTCAACTAAGCGTCAATCCTTAAATCATTAACTTTGAGTCCTTTAAAAGACTTAGCGTTTCATATCTAATATGAAATCTTGCTAATTGATTCAACTGGAACTATAGAAGGTAAGTCATTATATTAGGCATTGCTGCAAAAGAAATATTGTTACATCATACAATATCTTATATTGTATTTTACTCCTTACATAAATCCATACACTTATGAATTTAGTTGTGAAGGAATTCACTAAAGAATGTCATTCCCTATAGATAACCGAAAATTTAAAACTTAGCACAACGATCTCTTTGAAGTGCTTTAGCATTCTCAATGCTTTATTTTTAATTAGATTTAAACAACTTAAAATTTTCAAAATTTTAAATCATTATTCCATTTAGTACGTATGGTTATATCATATACAGTCATTAGTAATAATGAAATATTAAGTATTATCCTTTTTATGAATTATTATTCTATCCAATACATCACATGTATAAGATTTAACAATTCAATAATATCATCATCCTTTCACAAAAGGTTAATTTGGTTATTCTTCAACTACACAAGTTTCATAAGTTCCATATGATTCATAATCAAAAGGATATGTGAATTCTTATATGTAACTTTATGATTCTCGTTTTGCTGATTTAACCAACATCACATAAAAGGATTATCTCAATTATCCAACTTTTATTCTTGCCATTTAGGTTAAGCATAAGTCTCCTTTGATCCTATACATAGATAAAATATTTGCATAAACTTGGATCAACTACTTTGACAATTAACAATCTATTTCTAATCATGTATTGAAAATTACAATAATGTTGAATCTAAATTCAGTATCAAATACTTCTAAACATGAATAAGAAATACATATTATCTCTATCATATCACATATAGGCAAGAAAAGTCATGCAATCGTTTTCTTTTAATGACAACTATTATCATAGTGTTGCTAAGCCTTTAATTGTAGTCCACACTTATGTTTTTAGTAGGCTAAATTAAGTGGAATAATTCAACAAGGTACTATACCTTTTAGCCATACTTTATGCAACCCCTTGCATTTTGCTATCATGGTGATGACTTACATCTTACATGTCGTTTTCAAAGTTTACGAGACATTAATCAACTCAAAATGTCAATACATTTTGTCATCTATATGATTTTGACATATCTCTATAACTTTGTCGTCATATCCTCAATGAGGATTATAGCAACATTGTATAATGAACATATAATTTTCTATCTAAATTTTGAGAACTTTTTTCAAACATATCCTATGTTCAAGAACTTGGGTTCACTAACTCGTATCAAATATACTAAACAAGGTAAGTTTCATTAAGAACAAAATATAATTGTAAGAAAAGCAAGTAATTATTTATATACCATGACTACCAAAAAAGATTAGGACTTTAATCATATATTTGGTTATACCTACTCTTTTATTCGAAATAATAACCCTCACTACTATTCAGAAAGATTACTCTAATCTTTCTAATGGGCTAGGATCCCATTCAAATATAGTTGATCTTAAGTTTGCTCAACAAACCAACTAGACTTAAATTAGGTATATGACAACTTTAACAACCACATCTTATGTGACTCCTAGATCTATTAGGTGACAACTCTTACCAAAACATGTCTTATATATCATTCCTAACCTTGCCTCTAAATTCATGTGATCATGAGTTTGCTCATCTAAATCAAACCAATTTAGTTAAGTAAAACTGACTATTATAAGATTAAACATATTCAGGATAAAGCGACCTTGAGTTTGTTCAACAAGCTTACAATAATCAAAACTCTGGTTTGTTCTTATAATAATGGAAGACAACAATCACGTTCTCAATGTGTACTTAATATTTTAACGATAGATTTTAATTTCATATGTCTCATCAAATGCAAATTGCATATAAAATGTCACATATATAAAACATACAATTTACCATGCATCCAATATATTTATCAATCATATAAATAAAGTATGTAACTTATGCACTCATAATCAAATTATATGCATAAAATATTAAGCTTCATTTGATTTTAGTTATTGATCTTCGTAATCTAAAATAACATTTCCAACTTCTTGGAAAACTTAAATTAGATTAAAAACCATTGATTCTTAAATAAATTAAATTCCTATTCAAAATAGAAATTTAAATTTGCTTGAAAATGATTTTTAAATCCAATTGAAATCTATTTCCAATTATATTGACTCCTTTGATAAAATTTAATTGAAAACAATTTTCAATAAATTGTACTTCTTACTTATTAAAATTTAGAAAAACTTCTTTTTCAAAATTATATTGAATCCAATTAGAAAATTATTTCCAATCTAATTAGAAATTACTATTTCTAACCTCATTACAAATTGTTTTCTCTTAATTAGAAAACTATTTTCTAATATTAAAAGGAAGCTACTTTCAAAATAAAATAAAACACTTTTAAATTTAATTAAGAAAGTCCTTATATATTAGTTATTTAGAGATTTATTTCTTGACTAATTAGAAACCCTTTCTTTAATAAGTTAGAAAACTATTTTTAAAAATATTAAAGATAGTTCCTTTTCTTGATAAATAAATGAAAAAACTTTTCAAAATTTAATCAAGATAATATCCTTTCTAATAAATCAAGAAAGTTATTATTTATAAATAAAGAAACAATTTATAAATAAATAAAATAATAATTCTCTAAACAAATAAAATTAAGAATTTAATTTATCTCAATCAAATTAAAATAAATAAATTTAATTAAGAAACAACTTTTTTAATAATTTAAGAAAACATTTTTCTTAATTTCAAGAAGTCTAATTAATTAATTAATTTCAATCTGACTAAAAATAATTAATTTTAATTTTAGAAACCACGTTTTTAATTAATTAATTTCAATCGATTTAAAACTAATTAATTCTCATTTTAGAAACTATTTTTCTAAAATTAATTAGAAATCAATATAATTATTAATCTTAATCAAATTGAGAAAAATAATTATATTAATTTTAGAATTTATTTGATAATTAATTTAATTTAATAATTCAACATTTTGAAAAATTAAATTAACTTCTAAAACATTCCTAATAAAATTAACCATTGAAAACAATTTTCAAATAATTAAAAACACCTTTTCAAATTTATTAGGAATTTAAACTTACTTAACTTCAATTAAAATCATTTAATTGGAATTAAGTATTTAAAATATTTTAAAAAATAAAACTATTCCTAAACCAATTTCCAAACGTCGTCTTCTTCTTCGGGCTTTAGAAAACCTAGACTCGTAAGCACCGCCGCCAAAGAGATTTTGACGTTGGTCATATGCTGGAGACATAGCATATTCAACTCTTCCATCCAAGAGATATTTAATGCCACGTTTCAAGGTAATCACACCTACCTAAGGTTTTTCAACGTTTTCCAACGACTTGCTTCCCTCATGCCGCCTCCTTCCAGCGACGACTCAGCCATATGGCTGAAAGTTATTCCTTTGATTATTTACGTGAACACGGCATCCATATCCTCAAACTCACCTACGGTACGTGTGCGTAATGGCAGTTAGGAATCTCCATCACAACACATCATACCTTTACGTGGTGCTCATGACGTTGGGTTTTGGGAATCCTAAGTACGAATCTATGGGAAAGGACGACGTGTGCAAGAAACTTAGAGAAGGGAGATTTATAAGCAAAGTCCATTGGAGTCTAGCTTGCCGTGGCAAAAAATTGAGTGGTCCTTTCAGATTTATGGTTTTCTAGGTTCATCACATAAACTCTTCGTAATTATCAATTCCAAATTATATTGATCAATCACGCAAATAATTTAATCAAATTATATAAATGAAATCTTGCTAGGAAATCGGGTTGAAATATAATCTTAATAATAGAGGAATAATCATGAAATTTTTTCATGACTTTTGATTTATTAAAAACCAAGATCTATTTAATTCTATAAAATAATTAACACAAATTATAATAAAGCGTAATTTAATTCGTACCTTATTCTGAAGCTTGATTTTTATCTTGTTGTATCTCTCGAACCGTTTTTGAAACCGATTCATCTCAACTACTGAAGCCGCACAAGTGTTCGGCCTCTAACAGTATCCACGGAACATGTTGAGAAAACTTTGTAACTCTTATAGAGAGAGTTAAATAAGAAATGCTAGCTCCCTAGAACTTAAGTCTATTTATAATAAACTTTGAACGTTTTAGTAATTTAATTGAAATTAAATTCTAATCTCAATTAAACTTTAATTAAAATTAAAAATAATTCTAATTAAATACTAATTATGCTCATATAAGATTTAATATCTCATATTGATCCTTATTTATTAAACATCTCATATCTAATCATAAAGTTTCTTAAACTTTACAATTAAGTTTAACTTGATTAAACTAACTTTGATCGCTTCAACTCATTCTATATGTGAGACTCATTAGGTTCTCAAATATGTTAGCAATAATTATAAAATCTAATTTTAATTAATTAAAATTAGATAAATTCAAACTCTTTTTAATTTATCTTTAATTTTTAATTAAATAATTTATAATTAAAGATCAAGATTGGCATCTAGCAACGCATCATGACCAGGCAAATATTTAAAAATGTCAAAATAGTTTTAACTAACCTTTCCGTGCATAATTTTTCTATATAATTTAATCATTTCACCATACAATGTTTCTATTAGACATAAAACATAGAATTAATGTCTACTCTATTTTAAGTCTAATCATATTAGTTATCCGCCATTAGTTATCAATTCAATTAATGATATTTGTAAAATATTTACAAAACATCATTTCATCTTGGTCGATGATTTCTTGAATTAATACTAATCGAGAACAACGAAACATTCTCCCTAATTATTTTAAGGTGATGAATCATATTTTGATCATTCAACTATTTCCATATAGTTCATGTTACATCAAATGACTACCGATTAAATTACCTATGATTAAATAGATCATAAGTAGTATTACAATACAGCAATCCCTATATCAAAAAACTTTGATAAACTCAAATCAAAGGATTACTTATACAATCATCACAATAAGAATTTCACAGACATACAAGTAATGTTCAAAATGGAATTCTTATATCGGGTCTGTTCAGTGATTTAGCAAGCACCAACACGTTTGTTTAAGTATCTCTATACTTTAAACTATGAGATCGACTACTTCCTTTATAAGGAAAAACAAAACGTGTGCTAATCTTTTTACGTTCTATTAATGTCTAATCATAATAGAACAATGACTAGGAACATTTAGGAAGAATATAAAAATATAATATGAATCTCATAATTATAATCTCATTTGTAATGTACAATTATCCCATGAACTTTATCATATACATCTAAACATGTTCAAGATAAATAATGCCTTTAAATAATTTGTTACCAAACTACAACCAAAGCAATTGACTGTAGAGCATAAACTAACACAAAATTGTGTAAATATTGAGTTTTGTATTTTTCTTAGAGTGATAAAATATTGTTATAATGAACTTTACATTATCTTGAGACAATATTGTTGTTGTGAGGCTTAGGAGTGTGTTATAGATAAAGTTTGTCTTGATATTTAAAAAAGAGTATGTAACAATTTTCTCTTCTTTTATCGAAGAAGAGTTATAATGAATTTGCAATTCACGAGTGAGCTTGAAAAGTGAGTGTAGGTCAAAGAGAACTGAACCACTAGTTAAAGTATTGATTTTCTTCTCTTTTCTCTTTAGATATTGTAATAGTGTTGTGATAGTATTATCGTATGTGTTACATAAAACCTCTCTCACTTCATTATATTAGCTTAACACCCGAAATTGCAAGGTTACTGACTCTAAAAATGTGATGAATATTTTAATATTGTATTTGTAATTATGCTATTTTAACAATAATAAGTATATTATTTTACCATTATTATGTTTATTTTATCATTTTCAATATTATTAAGTGTTATATTTAAAAGTTCCCGTTGCTTTTTAAGTGCTTTAAAGTAACATACTTTTTTTGTAAACTCTTTACAAATATTAAAAAATTAGACAAAATTACGACTGTTGATAGATTTATTCATTTAGGCCTTAATATCTATTAGCAGTGAGAGAACTAAACAGTAACAAATTAGAGAATCAAATTTGAAAATGAGGAGTATGATGATTCACTGTAAAATTCCTACTTATTACACATATTTTCCTTTCATTCAAGGGCATGTTCACATTAATAGAAGTCGAATTTATTGCGGCACCAACTAATTTTAAAATTATTATTCAAATTTGGGCGGAGGCCATTTACTTTTCATTACCTTAATTCTACAAAGAGAATGATATTGAAAATTTTCTTTTGTATCGACTTTAACGTTATGTCATGGAAGATGACAGAATGGCAAACGTTTGATAGAGAAAAGAATAAGCATCTCATAAAACCTAGTTGTTAATATTGATCACCACAGATACCAACATTACAAAGAAAAATAGAAAAAGACGACAGTGAATTTTTTTTTCCCTTTTAGAAGAAGACAATGAAATGTTGCTAGATGATTAATACTAAGTTGAAAATTTTAGCATTCGACTTATTTCTTGTGAAGTCAAAAGGAACTAACCACGAAGTATTAAATTAAAAAAAATTAATTTAAAGAGAGAAATTCTTAATCTTTTATTTTCATACCTTATAAATCACTATAAGAAAAATGTTATTTAGTGACGAAAATTACCAATGAAAAATTTAAAAATTCCGTCGGAAAGGTAGTTTAGCGACGGAATTTTCCAACTGATCAAGGCGTTGTTAAAACAGTCGTAAATAATAATTTTCTAATGTCTGTCGATAAATTTACAGATGGATAGTTTATGTACCGTCAGTAAATATACCAACGGTTGTTTGTGCGGTCGACTGTCGGAAAATTTTCGACGGTCAAAGTTTGTCTCTCTAAAAATTTATAGACGATTTTGGTTATTCCTTCGGTAATTTTATTACAACATTACCGACACTTATGTTTTTCTGTTAGTGAATATACCAACATTGTCAATATTACTGACGATTTGTTATTTTCCATCAATAAATAGAGTTGATTTTTATCGACACAATTTTGTTTTATGTCGGTAAATTAACAAAAAAAATTTTAAAAAAATTCCATTGATCTTATGGTTAATACATAATTTGAACAATTATGAATTATCTGTGTATAATATTTTGTTTTTTTATACATTAAATTTTTTTAAACAGAAAGTTAATTGATGATATAAAATTAAAATTATCTTAATTGATAATAAAAATATTAAATTGTACATAATAAGTATTGTAACTCAAATGAAATGACTATAAGTATACTATTGATTTGGTGACTGTGGATGTTTTGTTTGCTATGATGAGGTGCTACTATCCCCTTTAACTTGTCCATCTCATTATAGAGCTAGCTAAGTACTCGATCAACTGTTGCAACTAAGTTGCCATTGTCTGCACTGTGCTCCAAAGCTCATGAACTTCATTAGTTGTCGAACGTCTACTAGATATTGCTGTACTGAATTTGGAGGATTGCGAATAACATGTATTTGCAAATGAACCTCAATCGAATATATTTCCACGATAGTCCCTACTACCCACTGCATAAAGATAAGTTTGAATCTCATCATCATCTTCAGACTGCTGAGACTGTCGTTGAATGCCTTCTTATATTTGGTCCTAGCAGAAGGCAATATTTATATTAGTAAGTGGTAATTATTAAGCATTAATATTAAACTATAAATTTCATATGCATTTAATTCTCTATATCGAGTGTTGACGAATGTCACACTGTCATGCTTTTTAGTGTGATTGTGCAAAAAAAGCTAACAGGATGTAGGTCTCATGCCTATAGACTTTTCCTGTATAAGAATAAAATATTATAAGTGAATTAGAATTTATAAAAATTTCAGCGGATTTTTCTCTATTTTTATGATATTTACCCCCTGTTGAACAAAAAAAAATAACTCAACGCAACCATACATGACACCAAACATTTACACCATTATCATTATCCATAATATACATATTTTCATTCCAAAATTTACACATCAATTTAAATTGAAATACAACAAAGTAAAGCATTCAGAATATAAATGTATAATTTACATACTTACAAGTCTCTCTGTATGCTCATGATGATAATAGATCCTCCCATATGTACGGAAAGACTCTCTCCCCTCCAGTCCTCCACATCTATTAGTATAATTATGCTTTGAAATAGACAATGCTTCAGGTGATGTCTAATACTGCTGCCAATGACTCCATATTTGTTTAAAATATAAAACAGTCATACACCAGCCTTGTGTATTGCACCAATAAAGTCCCAATAATGTATACATACTCGTCTCTCCCATACTTTATTAATGATCGTGTCAAATTCAGAATTTCAAAAAAATTTATTATGAAATAAAAGGAAAAATATTTGATAAATACTTATAACGTAATAATATTGATCTAATTAATATATAAAATTCAATTAAAAAAGATAATAATATTTTTTTACCTCAAACTCCATATATAACCCTCAAGATCAATCTTTTCCTTGAATTTAGATACCATCTTTCTTAAGCACGATGCAGACGGAATCAACCTAATATAAAAAATAATTTTATACCATTTTAATAATTTAAACCTATAACTTAATTATAAACATATAGTGTTTCATGTATTTTCACTTATAGATTATTGACAATTATGATGTAAGTTATTCCGTCAAATCCCCAGCTCCAAGCTGGCGATCGCTTTCTTCATCCACATCATTTACTCCTGATATCTCTGTCGCTATAAGAGTAGTGGATGATGTAGAGGTGGTGGATGGTGTAGCAGCAAGTACGGAAGGTGATGTCTCATCTGCAAGTATAGTAGCTGGAAGGGGAGGAGGTGATTCAGTTCTAACTGCAGAATGTGATGCTTCACCTAGACAGTAAATACCTCCGAATCATTGTCTGAATCTTGATCGCATTATATTCTGTTTTCTCTTTTGTGACATATTTCAATCTGAAATTCATATTTGATTGAATTTTCTAGAAATATAAAAATTTGAATTCAATATTTTACACAATATATTGAAAAGGAAATAATTGATTTGTTCAATACAATATTCAATTACAAACATAAATTATTCGCTATCATCACTTAATTGTAAATCAAAATTATAAGCAAAGTCAGACTCCTTTTCAAATCTATGGCTTTTTTCATCTCTCCAGATATTAATTCTTTCTCCTATGCTATTTCCATAACTTCTTGTCTATGCTATAATTTTATTTTAATACTTTTTCTCAAATTATAGAATTGATAAAGATGCAATTGTTGACTAGTTATGTTGTTAATGGTAAAGTTATGTGGTGTATGCTTGATCAAAACCAAGTACTTATTTTATGAATGCTCTCGCAACATTGTTAGTTGATTTTAAATCGAAGCTTTTTGGATGATTACAAGTTTATGGACGTGGACAACATTAGTTAGTCATTCGTATTATAATTTAATATTTTTGTAATATCATTATATCATATTAAAATTTATAAACTAATCTTTTTATTTATTGTTTTATCTATAATAATTGTTCAGGTTGTCATTCATATCTTGTGTAGGAAGAAATGATCATCCTTTAATGTTATATTCTTTATGATGATATAATTTAATTATTTAATTTTACTTTATCAATGTTGGATTTTTTGAATTAATAATATTTTTATGATTAATATAATAATAATAAACAAATAATTACAATAAATAACATGTCGATACATTATATAGAAAACATATTGTTAAATATCACAAATTAAAAAGTAACAAATAACATATTTTGACATTGTTAAAAAAAGTAGCAAATAACATTTGGCTATAGTATATGAAATGTAAGAAAAAAAACATTTGACTACTTTATGAAAATCGTAGCAAATAACATTTGACTATATTATAAGAAACGTAACAAATAATATGTAACTACAAAGACAAAGACGTTGCCAAAATCTATTAACTACGTTTATTTTCGTTATCAATCATTTGATGCCAAATTTTTCCTGCCAACATTCAATTTTTAGTTATATTTTTTAAATGTTTTAGGTACAAAAATTTTTCATAGCTACTACTTTATGGCTACTTTTGAAAATATTGGCTGGAATTAACGATAATTCGTACGACGAAACAGAAATATTACAAATAACTATAGGTGATGTTTTTTAAAATATTTAGCTACTTTTTTTTGTAGCCAATACTCATTTTCCAAAAAAATAGATATTTTTATTTCCCTTGCAATTTAATTTTTTTAATGGCCTAATTTATTCCAAATATAAGAACCACATTCTTTATCATCATCATTACACTTAATCTAAAGTCCCGCAGTGAAACAAGGTCTGGAGAGGTCTGATAATATATAGCCTTACCTTTATATAGTAGAGAGGCTGCTTTCGGATATTCTTCATATTCATTCTCAATTGCTTCCATATAATATTTTTTCATGCACGTTAGTATTCTTAAGTTTAAATTAAATAATGTTAAAATATTTAAGGTTTTGACTGTGAGTGTTATATCGGACCCATGGAACAACCAGACTTGAGCAGATCCCAATCATCAAATAACATTAGTTTAAATGCTAGAATAAATAAGGAATAGAATAATTATTCTTAGGAATATAAAAGATGAGGAATAGAATATAATAAGTATTACTTTATTTGGTTTACTACTAAACAATTTCTATGTCAGAATTTGATTTAAAAATATAAACTTGGAATGATAAAGGAATAAGTAAAAAAAAGATCAAAATATCTTTATCTTTATTATTTTTTTAATTATTATTATTATTGTTATTATTATTATTATTAAATTCCTTATTATTATTAATTTCCTTATTATTATTAATTTTCTTCTTCTTATTATTAATTTATTATTCTTATTTTTATTAATAAATAATAATAATAATTTTCTACTTACTATTATTCTTATTATTATTAATTTTATTAACAATAATTTTCTACTTACTATTATTCTTATTATTAATTATTATTATTATTAAATTTTGTATTATTATTAATTTTCTACTATCTATTAAAATTATTATTATTAATTATTATAGTTATTATTAAACTCCTTATTATTATTATTATTATTATTATGACGATGATGATGATTATTGTTATTGTTGTTGTTGTTGTTATTATTATTATTATTATTATCTTATTAATTTTTATTATTATTAATTTTGTACTTGTTATTCTTATTATTATTAATGACTCTACTCTAGGAATAGCTAAAACTATCTTTTATGATTTTTAACTATTCCTAAAAATTGAGGCATAACTAATCTTAAGATTAAGTATCATGATATTTTTATCTAAAAAATACAAAAATATTTAAATTTTAAAAATATATCAAGAATAGAATTCCTTTTCCTTTGTACCTAAGCTTGGCATTCAAAAGTGGAAAAAAATAAGGAACATTGTCGGAGGAGTTTCTTAATATAAAACTCGTTCCTCAACTTTGCTTAGGCATATGCCAGAGAACTTGGCATTATGAATTTATTAACACTGACAAAAGCTAAATTCGTACATTTAGATGGAAAGTCAAGTTGACTTTCCAATTTTTCTCATAAACAACTTGAACAATTACCTTCACTACAAGAAAATAATACAATCTGCGACGTTTTATTAATAAAACATCGCAGATTGTGAAGATTTTTTTGTGACATTTAAAAAATATCACAAAAAGTTTGATTTTTTTGCGATCTTTTATAAAAACGTTGCAAATTTGTAACATCTTTTACGACGTTTTATCGATAAAATGTCACGAAATAAAAACTGCGACGTTTTATTGAATGAAACGTCACAATTGTTACTACAAGAAAAATACCCCTTCAGCGATATTTTAAAAACGTCACAAATGATCAATACATGTCATAGATTGTTATTTGTGATGTTTTTAAAAAAGTCACAAAAAATGTCATTGAAGATGGAGTAAGGAAACGGTTTCGACGATGTTTTATGGAAAACATTGAGGAAACCTTGCTGATTCAACAACGTTTTGGAAAACGTCATAAAAAGGTGGATGGAATGGGCGACGTCTAGAGTAAATGTCGTGGAAATCCTAAAGCTTTATGCGACGTTTATTAGACGTCGATGAAGGTTGACAATCGGCGACGTTTGGGAATAAACGTCGCCGATTAATAGTTAATAAATTTATTTATTTAAATAAATTTTCAATTTGAAATAATAAAATTTGTGTGACTCATCCAAAAAAAAATATTAATTGTGAGAATTATTAAAATTTAATTTGAATTTTTCTTTGAATCCGAATATGATTTTAAAATTTAATTTTAATTGAATTATTATTCTGATTTAATAATTAATATTTGAAAACAAATTTATTAAATATTTTTTATTTAATAACTATTTAATATTATATATGGAATTTTTTATTTAATAATTCATCAATTTGTTGAGTACATCATTAATTTGCGAATGATTAATAATGTATAACAAGAATTTAATACATGTAGACAATGAATTATATAATTTCAATTCCCAAACATGTCATAATATAGTAATTAATATAAACAATATGTCATAAGTGTTTAATATATCAGTATGAGTACTTATCTATTCTAAACGAATATTATGTGTAGAACATAAAAGTTCCAAGACCTTTTTTTGTTGTTCGACTTTGGTAGTTAATTTATCCTGCATGTCTTCAAATTTTTTGGTCAATTTATCGACTTTAGACTGTAAGCCCTCATTAACTTTCTTCGACTCCTCTAATTCATCTCAAAGTCTCTTTCTGACCAAAGCCTTCCCTTGTGGTTGAGGCCCCATTATCATACCAACAATGTAATCTGATATGGTGCCCAAGACTTTGTCGCACACTTCATCCACTATCATCGGATGACCTTGTTCTATTGAATGTGTCAATTCGTGACACATTTGACACATTAAGTCCTGAAAAAGTAAAGAATTAATTACACACACAATCTTATTTAAGAAATATTTATAAATAAACTATGTACTC
>JANZLD010000005.1:26080174-26092000 GCA_026413575.1 Erythroxylum carthagenense | reverse complement strand
TTGGCTATTTAGGTTGATGTCTTCATACCGATACCTGGATCCTGGGTTTCGGGAAAGTCCCGGGAACAAAATTTTTTGTTTTCCGCTGCCAGTACATGTGATGTACCTCCCGGTATTTTCCTACAAAAAGGACTTTAAAAATTGCATGTCCCCTTTTCCTCCTACCACAGACAATGATTATGGCCTGCAATTTTTCCACCAATTTTAATTTTTCTCTTCTTTTGTCGATCTTCACTATTCTAAAATCACTTCTTGACTCTTTATGGCCCTTTCACCTCTCTTTGCTTACTCCCTCATTCATCAAATTCATGTCGAAGTCCTCTACCTTCCTAATTTTATTTGGGAACGAAATAACCTAACTACAAAATCCAAACTTTCTAAAAATAATTAAAGGAAATAAAATTCCATGGGTTGCCTATCATTTAGTGCTTCTTTTAACGTCGGTAGCTCGATGCTCTTCTTTTGCTCATGGTAGTTCAAATGATTGGTGCAATGGTAGTGCAGTCCTTGATCTCACAATTTGCATATGAGCTACCATGTAGCACCCCACTCCTGCAAGACATGTGTCTGACATCCTGCATGATATCTGAGTTCGTGTCCCACGAGGGTGGCGTGCTAGCACACTCAGTCAGTCAAACACTTGAAATTCAATACAAAATTTTCACTTCTTACGCATGCGTATGCAGAAATTAATAATCGAAACGACCCATTTTAATCATAAACTTATTGAATCACAACCATACAATCATTAGAATTTCAATGCCATTTCGGCTCATTACAAAAACAAAAGACTAGTAGTCATAAATTCATTACACTTCAAAATCATTTACTAACATTTCCAATTTGGAAAGTTGATACGAAACAGAATTATTTACATACTCATGATACAATTATTATTGAAAACACAATTTGATATAAATACAAGAATAAGAATGCATACGTGAACTGATCCCGACCCCTATCCTGTACTCGAATGCTGTAGGTATACTCTCGTTTTTCTAATGGGGTATTCTTCCGATCCTGAAAAATATTTGCAAATTTTAGGTGAGTTTTGTGAACTCAATGAGTGACCATCATCGATGGCTCACCCAGTCATATAACACATAATCCACATTTACATCATTTCACATTTCACATTCCATGCAATATAATCATTCATATTATGCATATGCAGTGCACATGAGACTCACTTTCCATTTATTACTTTGTTTTGACTGAGTACCTAAACTGTTCCATATAGGGCTCATTGATAACTATCCCATATAGGGCTCATTAAACGTTGAGTCTAAGGCTCTGAATCACCTTTGAGCTCGAGGCTCTTTTTCACACATTGAGCTTTAAGCTCTGATTGATGGATACTTTGGTCACAACTGCTATTATATTTCATGCATTCATGAAATGGAATGCATCAATTACATTTGTATATTCCCATTCACTCATGTTCACATATCATCGGACCTTAGTTCGGTATTCAACATTAAAGTTGAGAATCACATTGTCATTCATATGCAAATGCACATTCCAAAAATACACTTATCATCGGACCGTGGTCCGGCATTTAACAATCATATTATGCATATTTAGTTCATCTCATTCATATACAAGTAGCACTTCAATATCCCAATCAATTCATAATCATCGGATCTTCTGTCCAGAAATCAACATAATCATTCACATTAATAACATCATCCAATAGTCAATTCATACCAAATTCAAACAAAACAAACAATAAAATGAGACCATCTAGGTCTACTCACAGTACGCTCGAGATTAACACTAGCTTCAATGGTCTGGAAACGTTTGAATGCAGACGTTCATCCTGCACATCAAAATTCTTATTGAATCCTTTCAGATTTTTCCATGACACACTTTTAGTCTACTATTCACATTCAATTAGAAAGTGAAACTGATAAACTTTGGTCATACTCTCTTCTATAAATGTGTTCCTCTATGTCTTATCTTTCCATTGACACCAAAATCACTCAATTTGGCTCAGTAATGTGAAAGTTATACTCGAAATATTTTTGGACTATTTTTATGTAGTGACCGCACCCTATACTCCACTTTCAGCCAGAAATTGAAACTCTTAGAGTCCCATTCAGAATTTTGTTTCTTCAAAATATTTGTAGCCCTATGTCTTTAGTTTACGCCAAATTAAAAATTAGTCCATTTGTATAACTACAGAAGAAGATATTAACATTAACAAGATCCTTCTACTTTAGAAGGGTCCTCTCAGGTTCGAGACCTTCTTTTAGTTTAGTAGGCTCCTTTTAGTATAAAAGGCCCTTTTGTTTTAGAAGACTCCTCTTAGTTTTAATATTGAAGATTACACGTGTCTTAAAGAGGAAGTCATTCATAGAGTCGCTTCAACATTTAAAGAAATGTATACGCAGTTCTGATAAGTGACTATACAGGACCGAAAAAAGATACGCACATGATCCACTTCCTCTTTTAGCGTGTATGACTGTCCTTCACATGAAATCAACGCTAAAAAATCATTTAACATTCCTTAAGCAACCTTCGTTCTTCTACTCATCCTCATTATTCTTCGAAGCACCACTCTTAACTCTCTGCACTTTAACTTTGTATTTTCATCTCAAATCTTCTAAACCTTGCCCATCGTTACTACAATACCTAGAACAAAATCAAAGGGATAAAAAAACCTCAACTTCTACTACTAGCCCTGGTGAAGCTCATGTTTATGATTTCGCTCCTACTTAACCCGTATCTATCTCTTTTATACTTGGATCTACTACTCCTCAACCTAGTTCTAAAGATATGAAAGTGTCTGGAGTACACTGGATCATCAATGGTATTGATTCATACAAAGAACTGGCTCAAGTAATAAGACGTCCATAAACCAAAGGAAGTATTGCAAAATAAGCAGAGGAAATTTATCAACAAAAGAAACCCCTGTTGTTGAAAAGAAAGAGGAAGAAGAATCCACAAAAAGAAAAAGAGAAGAAATAAAGAAAGGAAAAGAACTTATAACTGAAGATGTTATTAAGGATCCCATTTATAAAAAAGTTATTTCATGAATAGATGATTCCTACAGAAAAAATGGCAAAGAAGATAAAGATAGCTATTTAAAAAGGAAACACATCAACACCACCAAAAATGTTTTAATTAAAGGAAGCTAAAGTCATCTACGAAATGCAATACAATAAAAGAAAGGTGGTTGCAGGCAGATTTTGCCTCCTGTGACGTTTGATGATATAAGTATACTTATCTTTCCTTACTTCGTTGCCAATAGTTAGGAAAATTTTTTGAAATTAGATGAGATCATATGTGAAGAGCTGGTCAAGATATTGTACACATACATGAGAAAAGAAGAAATTGATGGAAAGTTAGCCATTGTCTTATGGGTGTATGAATGTAAAATTTTAATTTTTGAAGAAATTTTAGGAAATATATTAGACATAACTCCTATAGGGAGAATTGATTTTTCCTGTCATAAGTGGGATGTCAATGATTTGGATTTGGTAGAAGTTGTTAATTCCATATGCCTTTGCGCTGAAAACACCTAAGATGGGAGACCCTGAAGTAGAAAATTAAATTTACTGCCTCTATACCTCACATTGTTATTAACTACCATAATCATTTCCAGGAGTAGCTCTATTGAAGGTTGTAGTTTGTTGGATACTTATGTAGTGTACAACTTGCTAAAAGGGAACAGAAAGAATCTTCTAGCAATTAGCTTGAGATTCATAGTAGATAAGGGGAATTACAAGAATATCATTAGTAGTCTGCCTTATAAAATGCTACTCTCTACGATTTGCATCCATTATAGAGTACCTTTTCATAATCTAAATTGGTACACACTAGCTAAGTTTCATCCTTTCATTCCTGACCAATTTGGATACAAATTGCAAAACAATGTCTAGGTAGACAAAAGATTTGAAAGACTAGCAAAACACTTAGATCAGTCACCAGACCAACAAACTCCTATCCCTCCTCAACATGAAAATAGTTCAAATCTCCATCAACAAATGAAGGACATTCAAGCCAATCAAGAACAAATGCAAGAAAAATAGATATCATGCAAATTCAGCTTCTTGAAATGTAGTTTTTACTCAGAAAACTTTATGAATCTCATCAGTAACTATGTTGCTATTTTTGCCTACATTGTTCTTACATACTTATGATATTGTTTGATGCCTTTGTTACTCTTTCCCTCTTTTTTGTTTTGATAATGACAAAGAGGAAGAATCACAATGATATACTTTGCCTTGATGATATATTTTCAAATATTGCATTGATAATAAAATATATTTGTTATTGATGATATATTCTGCTAAAATGTTGCTAAACTTGTGGAGTTTAAATCCGTGATAAGCAATCGATACTTTTTTTGAATTTAGGCTCTTTCTAATTATAACTGTGAGTAAAGTTTACAGGTATCTTTCAAAACCCTTTATTATTTTTTGAATTTTGAAAATATATCTATTATTATTTGTTATCATAAAAAAAGGGGAGATAGTTAGCTTAAGGTTTATGTTTAATGATTTTAGTAATAACTACATAATATTTCAAAATTCAAATTGGATTTATTTCCTTTTTATAAGCAATAATATAATTCTTAAAAAGAAGTAAAATTATATAATAATTGCTTCCTTTTTCATAGGAACCTTCTTTATACACTGTCCCTTTTGGAAATAGTTCCATGGCATCCAAAGTGATCTTACTAATTCAAATAATTATCTTCAGAAGCCTTGACAGAATGTTTGAATATTGAAGATTCTAACAAAGATGTTATCAAAGATACAAAGCTAACTTAGAACGGAAATGATGCAATAACTAGTTGAAGGAAATGCTTACTGCATTTGTAAAAGAGACAAACACAAGACTTGTAAAATATCTTAGAGCATCAATATTCTTGAAAAACTCTTTGTGTTTTAGAAAATGATATGACTCTATTAAGAGAAACTATAAAATCCTTTATGCAATTTTTGCTGAGAGCTTATAGAAGCTAGCAAAATACTACTAGTGTGAAGGGTTGAAGAATCTTGAAAAATATACACTTATGAGCTTGAAGAGGCTCGCCAAAATTACTACTTGTTTTATAGTGAAATATTCTAGTTGGATACTAGTAGATTTTATTATAAGTCGAATTAGTATAAATCTATTGCGTCATTTTCTCTCTCTTCCTTACTTTTAAAATTTTGCATTATAAGTTTTCAAGAAGTTCATTTAGTTTTTCAGTGGGCTCTTTCTGTTTTTATGTCACAAGAAGTCTCTTTCAAAAATTAGTAGGCTCTAATTGATTAAAACATATTCTTATTGTTTTAAGCGTTAGCAAACTTCTGTTGATTAATTAGCTTCTTTCTATTTGAGCCATAACATGCTCCTCTTAAACAAAGAGGCTCCATTTTTTTTCAACATTTACAGGATCCTTCTGAAAATTTATAGGACCCTTTTATTTACTTTATTTAGCAAGATCTTATCGATTCAAAATTATCTTGAATTATATATATCAAAAACAACCACCTTTGCTTTACAGGATATAGACATACAAAAATTGGTTGAACCTAGTTTTTGATTGTGTTATTATTTATTTATTTCATATTATTATATTCTTGCTACATATACTTTCTAAACAGTTCTTCATATTGGCTTGGTCTCATTCCTATAGTTTATACAAAGCCTTTTTGTCTCCAAAATCCACCGATACAGAGTATTTCTATATAACGGGAAAAGCTAGATCACCGTTTCATATGGTACATATATCCTTTTCTTAATGGTTTTAGAAGGAAATCAATATTCAACCAGACACTCTTTCTTATACTTCACCATTGTTAAGCTTTAGATGATCGAAGGGGTGCATTCAACAGTTTTCTCCAATAAATGCCAGGAGTGAATTAATTTACTAATTTATGACAACATATTATTCAAATATTTCTATCAATGATTTTAGAAACTACTACTGATTATTAATCTCATAATAATAGAGTTAACGCCAATTATGTTGTGATGTATGCTTTCGAAAAGAATTCCTATCTCGACGCTGACGCTGGTATGCTCCAAGAGTCCTCTCGATGAGAAGTCCAAGATGATGAATTAAAGTTGCATTCGTTGTTCAGGCAAAAGTCTTTGATGGTTGTCCCGACTATCAACAAGGGGAACTGCAATCTAAAAACGCGTAGTTGTACTTGGACCGGTTTTAATTGTTATGCTGTATCAAACTTTAAATCAAAAACTGAGTGGCTGGACAGGACCACAGAATACAGATTCTTTGTGATTTAGCAGGGAGATGGAGGGGACCTTGTCACTAATAGATAACAATATTTATTTCTTCTGAGACTTACGCCGGGAGGAAGGAACAAGTTATAGGCATCTCGAAGTGGTTGTTTCACTGAAGCTATTGGAAGTTATTGACAGGTACAAACACATAGTGTGCATAGTTTCTTTCAGCTTCTTCTCTTCTGAAACAAAAGGTCTTCCAGCAACGCAAATTTACAATACAAAACGCTGCTCAACGTTGAATGGTCTGGAAGCCGAAAGCTGAGGCTTCTGCATTCATTTTGTAAGAACTAAGTCAGAAACTGTGCTGTTGAAAAGCACTAAAAGTTTTATATATAGTTTTCAGGAAAATTAACGAAGATAATAAATTATTTTTGAAAATATTAAAGATTACATATATTTTTTTAAAAAGTTACTTAAACGGTAGTTCAGAAATTCTTTATTGATTATTTAATGGCACAATAAGATCAATTTATCTAATAGAAGCTGACCTGCAGCAGCATACCACCAACTGCTCTCCTTAACATCCTTCTAGCAAGACACCCCTTTTGATTCATGTCCTCCAAGAACTTGTGCATACAGTCAAGTAGCTCACCATATGTGATTTCAGGGTAATTCTTAACCGTGTCTACGAGAATGTATGTCAGAGCTCCATTCATTTGTTTCCCAGAAAATGCCTGCGTATTTTTTTAGCAAAAGATTCAATTAATAAGATGTAAATTAAGGAACATGAAGTCGTCATTCTCTTACTGAAGTATCTGCAGCCACTTCCTCATCTTTGCAAGCGGCTAGCGAAATGGCCAACCCACCGCTTGTGTGATCCTTTGAATGGGATTTTTCCCATCTTTTCCTGTTCCAAGAGGTATATCCATTACTTCTCATGTTAGCCTCTCAAAGACAAGGGTGTTTTGAGAGCTACTCATAACCAAGGGAATACAAACATTATTCGCATAGCAACGTCGTTTTTATGTAAAGGATAAACGCAATCCTTTAGTCATACAAGTTCGTTAGACATTTAACTACAAATACTTAAGAGGACACAGAAATCTTACTCAAATCTGTTGTAAACACGTGGCAGATCAAGGACTGTCCCACTATGGCAAGCATCAATAATCGCGTGAAGGGTGACACCTTCAGGGAGTGGCTCAACGATCGTTGAGTAGATCTCATTGTCTGTGATCATGCCTTCATTCATATAATCAACAGGACAAATAGTTTCATCGAATCCATCAAGTTCATCCCCTGTGAAGTTAGGTTGCCTTAAGCCATGTCCAGAGAAGAAGAAAACCAAGTAATCACCATCCTTGCAATCTTCCAATAGCCAATTCATGTACTTCTGGATGTTCTTCTTTGTTGGAGCTAACTCTATTCCTTGCTTGACTTCTGCATAACATTTGATTTTTCTTTTCTTTTTTTTAATAGAAGCAATCGTATATGAAATCGTCACCAACCAATATCTTCTAAATTTTCTTGCAGCAAAAGCTGCTGCATCTTAGTGAGAAAAATAGGTCAATACAGCACACAAGCTTTTCGAACATCTAAAATTTCTCCTAGCTTTTGATCGGATATTATTCTTAGATTTGATAGATGTTTTGATTTTATACCAAACTAATTCTTCTAATTTGACAAAACTACAATGGGATCTTAAGTTTGAGGCAAAACATACCTGTAAGGATCACAATGTCTCTTGGGTGATAACCAAAATGATTCAACAACAATGTTCTCATGCTCTTCACATCATTGACTGTTCCCTTAAGCTCATACTTGAAGCTCTTGTAGCTTACTCCAATTAACAGCGCGCGTTTAATTGGCCTTACTGTTGAAGAAGAGTCAACGGAGGTCCTGTTGGAAGATATTTTGTTATCGGATGGGGCTGATTTCCGACTACCAACGCCAACCCTACGCCCCCACATCTTACTGACAAATCTTAACGCTGCTACGTTTCTACCCTTTGTATGATTATGCATTCCTTCCAAAGCCTCTTTAGTTCTTGCTCCATTGGGTGACTGATGGCCAGATTTGTTGCAAGAGAACTCAGAGTTCATCATCATCTGTTATATTTCTCGCTTATGATGCAAAATAATCAAGTCGAAGAGTATACAAGCGGGTTGGACAAAGCTTAATTCGCGGAACCTAAATTAAATGGAACATCACAAAAGATCATCCATCAATTGACAGATGCAAAAAGTAATCCTTCTGCCTTAAGAACAACTTAGATTGACAACTATCTAATATAAGCATCATGGGCAACTGCGTGATGACTTCTTGTAGGCTTAACAATCTGTTTACAAATGCAAGAAGTGATGCAAATGGCGTCAGGTCTGTATATGCCATGTTCCATATTAGAAAATAGGACTCGAAAGATTAGTTTACGGCCCAAATACCACTTTTAAAAACATTAACTAACTCTTCCAAGGTAACACTTAACTGAAGTTGTTAGCTGTGAACATTTGATTACCTTTCTGCTGCTCTGCTAGAATTCTTTTTCCAGCAAGCCGACTGTATTGTGATGTCAGTAGCAACTAAGAAGGTCATGCATAGCTTCACAAGGCATAAATATTATGCGAGGCATACTAGAGAGCAAAATCTTTGTTTCTTGTAGTAGGATTATTCTTTGCCTCGGTATGCTGTTCTCTTTATTCGGTTTCTAGAGACGGAATAATATTGTTCAATTACTTTATCTTCCGAAATTGGGCTCTCTCTTCTGTATAGCCAAACCATGAAGCAGACTCCAATGTTAACATTGATGGATTTGGGAGTTCCCTTTTATGGACGGGGGAGTCTAGTGAAAGATATATCATGAGTCTAGTGAAAGAAACATGTTTATAAATTTTGATACTACACTTTAGTCCAAAATTTTAAAGTATTAAATTTATGAATTCTTTTTATTTATATATCTTTTACTAGTTTCATCTTTTTTTAATATAAGATTCTTACTCATATTTGACATCTTAATAATCACTCTCTCAATTGTAAACTTTTCCGTTAAGTTTCCATAATGATATTGTTCAATTGCTTTATCTTATGAAATTGGGCTCTCTCTTCTGTATCGCCAAACTATGACGTAGAATCCACTGTTAAAATTGTTAGATACGAGGAATCCACTTTTAATAGAGATACACATCATAGGTTTAGCAGAGGAACATACTTATAAATTTTGACATTATATTTTAAACCAAAAATTTAAAATATTAAATTTATGAATTATTTTTAATTATATGTCATTCGTTAATCCTATCTCTTTCTAATAAATTTTTTTTACTCATATTTAACATTGGAACAAATAAATCATTGATCGTTAACTTGACATAAACATACGAGAATTTAAAGATTCGCTACGTTGAATGCAACCTTGATTCTTCATAATCTAATTAAATTAATATATGTTACGAGAATTTAAAGATTCGCTACGTTGAATACAACCTTGATTCTTCGTAATCTAATTAAATTAACAAATGTTAATTTCCTTCTTTTCTTCTTAGGATAAATCAAACCTGATTTTTTTTTCTTGAACCCTGGACCAAGTTTCCTCCCAGAACTGCTTAGATTAGCCTCGTCTTTTCTACGTATATTCTTCTTTTTTAATTTAAAACAAAATCAAGTAATTTATTCATGATCGGTACGTGACTGTCGTGAGGATCACGGAGGGATGATAAAGCTAGTCGTCGATGCTTTTGCTTTCAAATTACGCTGACAGGCATCTAGAGATAGCTTTTTGTAGCATCATATCGTTGATAATAAAAAATAGAGTAAACCTCCCATATAATTTTATTTTCTCTATAATTTAAAATTATTTGTGATATGAAAATATTATTAAAATTATTCTCTTAATTATAGTTTAAAATTATTGTTGACATTAAAATATTATTAATATAATACTACCCGTTAAGTTTCTATCAAATTATTATTATCACGTCCTTGAATTTTTTTTTTGTCTCATTTATGTTGTGGACAAATTTGTTAAGATTCTGTCGAGACATTTTTCATTAACATTGACGACAACGAGTTGTTATTGCTACCCGGGTATTCAATTTACAGATTTTAATTTATTTTTACTAACAATTAAAAAGTAAAATTCAATTTTATCAACTCCACTAAATTTTATTTTTAAAATTTTTTTATAGAAAACTCTTATGTTTGTAAAAAGTCAAGCAATAGTTCCTCCATAAAATTTAATTTATCAATAATTTTCGTCGCCGAATATATTGTCTCTTTTAAGGCGATGATGATTCTTCTAAGATGTTTGTCTATCGAATCCCATTAAATTGTAAGTTGTAAAGTGCTCGGAGCTTTTGCCATACATGGGATGTGTAATTACAATGAAAGAACAAATGTTTACGAGTATCTAACTTAGAGTTATAAAGGACAAAATTAGGATTAACTGAGGGATCATATTTCGTTATGTCTTTAGTTATTGGTCTCTACTTGATTGCCAGACTACAATATGAAAGATACTTTTGTGATGATTGGTAAGAAACTGACCAACTTGCACCAAGTAACTATAGGAGGATTGATCCTGAGCAGCTTTATTTAGGTCTAATTAGTAAGGCTTGAGATCTGGGCATGAGCCGTAAAATTTTGTCCGTAACTCCTAGACTGGGGTTGTAACCTAGTAAGTGTTGTAGAAATCAACCAAATTAGAGTAGACTTGCAGTTAAATAGGACTGAGAAAATAGTAATGAACACATAGATTTTATGTAGAAAACTTTCAAATTAGGATAAAAATCACAGGTAAGGATAAAAGACTTTTACTATAGAAAAAACTAGAGAATTACAAGGAAAAACCATACTAAAAAAAATACATAAAATATTTTTTTGGTCTCTCTTTTTCTCTCTTTTTCTCTTTCACCTCACTCTTTCTTTTTTCTCTGCTCTTGCTTTCTCTTCTCTTCATGCTACTCCTGCCTTTTTATAGGCAAGAGTGCCTTGGCTATGTTAGGCATGGTAGTGTTGGAGTTATGTAAATATAGTGCCCTGGAAAGAAAGTATATTTACATGTAATTTTATCTTCTTTAATTACAGTTTTGTAATGAAAATAATTATTGGTTGGGTCGACCTCACAGGGCCCGTATCCAATCATATCACCTATGGGCCGATCGGTCTATTCTTACTCCCACGCCAGGCCCAAGCCCGATACACGCTCCCTACGGCCCATCAGCATGAGAACTTTCCATGCAGAGACAGAACTCTACGTGAAGACCTAAACCTAATTGCAGAATCGTATAAAAGGTATAATTTCTCCAGAACTCAGGTACGACATCATAACCTAGCTTTTTCTCTGCATTCTGCAGCCTCACTCTCACCAGAAAACTGACTTGAGTGTCGGAGGAGCTAATCGGGACATAACCCCCGACGTGCCTTCACTGTTTTGCAGGTATCTTCACGCCGTATTCATCACAGAAGGTAAAAGACGATGGACTTCAATGGAAACGCACCGTTCAGCCAAAACCAGGCAGAACCAATTGGCGCCCACCGTGGGGCCCGACATCAGGGCACCACGTCCAGAAATACGATGATCAGTCAGGCGGCGGCGACGAACCCTGATATAGCCGCTGTCGCGGCTCTGGCGATGCAACGCATAGGTTT
>JANZLD010000005.1:25948129-25960077 GCA_026413575.1 Erythroxylum carthagenense | reverse complement strand
AATCTTTTTATGGTAATTGGGATGCCTAGGTAGAGGAGTGGAAAACCCTTAAGTTAAATGTTTGTTATTGAAGATAATAAAAGGGTTAGGTCTTTTTCTCTTGCTATAACTAGCATATAGCTTTTGATTTGGTTAATTGAGAGACTTGACAAAAATTTGAATGTCCACTTAAACTACTAGAATGAAGTTCAAACGGTCACCTCTCATGTATCTGGGTCTACTTATTTTAATCAAAAGGCTCAACTTCATGAAATGCACACCACACCACTTTTAGAGAAAATTCAAAAGAGGATTAGCTCATAGGTAAACATATTTCTTTGCTATATTGGTAACCTGCAACTCATCAAATTAGTCCTAAACTCATTACACATATATTGGACATATATTAGAGCTCCCACATCTTCCTTTCTCAAGGTATAATTAAATCAATTAAAAGGCATATAAATGGCATTAAAGGATTAACCAAAGTGAAATGGAAAAATTTATGTCTTCCTAAGGAAGAAGATGGATTGAATATCACTCCAATTAAGACCATAAATCAGGCATTGATACTTCAAAGATTCTGGTGGATACTAACGGATAAAAATTCACTTTGGATACAATGGTTTCATTCTTATTTCTTTAAAGGTAGAAGCATATGGGGAATTAAACAATGTACCTCATATTCTCATTTCCTCAACCAGCTATTGAAGCTGAGAGATAAGGTTCAAGATGAAGTCTAATGTACAATTAGGAATGGCAAACTGACATCTCTTTGGTATGACAACTGGCTAGCATGGGACAACTCTTACAATCTTTCCATACTTTAAGCAATCCATATATCTCATCTCTCAATATAAGACTCAGCTCAGTGAATAATGATTAAATCTGGCATTTCCCTCATGACTTGAGAAACTTACAACCTACTTACCCCCTAACCTAAACTCTTTTGATACCTTCTATTCGAAAGACCAACCTATCCATAAACTTACCAACAAAATCATCAAAGATCCGTTAAGAAGAAGAAACTCCAAAATTATTTAGCGTAAGATCATTTGGGGCAAGTCTTTAACTCCAAGAATATCCTTCATACTATGGTTAACAATCCAAAATAGACTTAATACATCTGATTGAGTGACATATCTACAAGTGGACAAAACTTATCCAACACGTCGGGTTCACATGATCACAAGAGAATGCATCTTTTTTACATGTCCTTACAACAATGCAATATGGGATCATGTCACAAGAAAGTGTGCATGGCTTGATCTAGGTAACTCCTTCACTGAGATTACACAAAAATTTAATAACACAATAGTTCACTCAAGTCCCAATAGCCTATTCCATATCCTATTTTATAGACTTTGCATATATGTACTATGGAAAGAAAGGAACTCCAAAAGGTTTGCAAACAAAAGTTCCTCCATCGAGTCCGTAGTATCTAAGATCATTTAGGAATTTAGGGAGTTGATTCTACTAAAAAATCTCAACCAAAATTGCAACACACACATCTTATCTTCATTGAACATCTAGCTCATTGAACTACTACAACTTAATATAGTCTCTTAGTGTAATCTTTTCTTTTATTTCGTTTTTACCCCTTGTATATGTATGCAAGGATGGTTAAAGGTACTCCACTATTTATTTTTTCTTGATTATTCTACCTTCCTTAATGTTTTAATTTAAATTAACTTTATCAAAAAAATTGAATGTATTTAGTTCAAGCATAAGCCAACTTCCTTATTTATCCTTGACATTAGAAAATAAAAGGAGGTCATCCTTTATTAAAAGGCTAAAAATGCCTAGTTTCTTACATTGGTTTCTTAGGATTAAGCCAATGAGTATTTAAAGCTCTTATCATATTTTAAGGGCATTTCGATCAACCTAGAAAGTTAATCTAAACAATTTGGTTAGTTAACTATTATTTAAGAACATCAAAGAATATAGTGTTGTTGCATTGGTTTATCTAATTAATAATATACTTATAAATCCTTAAGCTTCAAATAGGTGAAGAATGTAACTTTTGTGTATTAAATTAAAGGCTTTATGAAAATCTACTTTAATGACATAAATTTTATTAAAATGTTTCTTTTAAAAACCCTTGAGCATCTCTTATGTAAAAATAACATTATTCCCTATCAAACTTCCATGAATAAAGGCATGTTGAAAGACTTTTATTAAAGGTTTTAACATAATGTTAAGTCTTAATGCAATTAGCTTAGAAATGAATTTATAAATGGTGTTATAACAAAAAAAATTGATGTCCTTGAGGGAGTTAGGATTTTGAACTTTAGGGCCCAATCAAATATAATATGTTTTGGATTTTCATTAATGAAAAATTATAGGATTAGTTCGGTAATTAGATCTTTTATATGAGGCTAGACTAAAAAGCAAATCAGTCAAACCATTAAGTCTTGGGGAACTACCTAGGTTGAGCTAAAAAAATCTTACAATGTTACTATAGGAGAAATGTTAAAACACAATTTGTAACATCCTATTTAGAGATCTAGTCTAATATAAATGATTCGAGTAGTGAAAAAAGGGAGCTTATGGGCTTATTGAGCTTAAAAAAAAGGGAGCTTATGGGCTTATTGAGCTTAAAAAACATTAAAAGTAATAAAAGACTTTTTGTTTTAATTTCTCTAGCATTTAAGCAAGAATTCCATCATATTTCTCCATAAAAAAGGACTTCCATCATATTTTGATAAGAAGTGATGCAATTAGTTGTCCTTCCTTTCCAACTGAGATAGCTTTATGGAAGAAAGAGATATTTTTATCACCATCTTCCATCCCTAAACATGAAAATTTTATTTAAGGAGAGAATGAGGGATTTTCAAAGCTTATGGGAATTCCAATAAAGCCTCATGTTCCTTTTTATAAAGGACAAAATAACCACATTTAAGATATAATTTGGCTTAAATAGACTTTAGTTTGTTAACAATAGAAGAGATTATATGATATATACTATGACTCTATCTTTGGATTAATTTCTTGAGCTCGCTCTTAGCCATATTCAACTTCCTTTCAAAAATAAATGCATAGTTTCCTCTAATTTTATAGTCAACCCCTTTGTAATAGGTTCCTCAAACCTTTTCTACTTATTCAAGAAAGTTGTCAAATGAAAAAGGAATTTTCTTTTAGTGATTAAGGTAGATTTTACACTAGAATAGGGGAATGATTTTAAAAGTGGATATTAGAGAAACAAGCTTTATTGTTAGGTAACTTTAGCATCCAATCTTCATTAATTAAAGCTCTGTTTAGCATTTTTCTAATATGCCATTTTCCATCTTGTTTGTTGCTTTAGGTATAGAAATTCCCTTAAGGCCTACGATTTAGTACTTCTATATTTTTTACCGACTTACTAAAGTTAACATTAAAGTTATATAAGAAAACATTACCTTTTGTCTCTAACTAATTCAAGGTGCTATTTATATCACCTAGAATGAGCAAAGAGGAATTTAATAAGAGGTGAAGTCTTTTTAACTAAAGAATTGCATAAATAATATGGCCAGGAAGTAAAATGGTAGATAGGGGATAACTTGATTAGTGATTGCCCTTGGGATAATTGTAGTTTTATTAAGATCAAAGGCAATGAAAATCTTGCCATAGTAATGAGATTCATGATTATTGATAATACCCCCAATGGGATTGGTAATTATTGATAATACCCCAGTGCTTATAATAAAATGGAGGTTTTTGCATTTTCTTCTATTAATTTGGTCTCTAATAACCTATAAGCATAAGTTTCATATCACCTAACTGGTTTTGAAGTATTGAGGTTTTTGCCTGAAATTTACTACTTCTACATTTTTTGCACACTTACTAAATTTAGCATTAAAGTTGTATAAGAAAAACATTACCTTTTGTCTCTTAAGTAATTCAAGTTGTTATTTATATCACCTAAATGAGCCAAGAGGAAATTACTGAGAGGTGAAGTCTTTTTAACTAAAGAATTGAATAATTAAAATGATCAAGAAGTAAAATGGTAATAAAGGATAACTTGATTAGTGATTTCCCTTGGCATAACTATAGTTTTATTAGGATCGAAGGCAATGAAAATCTTGCCATAGTAATGAGATTGGTGATTATTGATAATACCCTAGTGCTTATAATAAAATGGAGGTTTTTACATTTTCTTTTATTAATTTGGTCTCTAGTAACCTATAAGTTTCATATCTCTTAACTGGTTTTGAAGTATTAATTGCCTCTTGGGATAGTCATATAACATTAAAGTTATATAAGAAAACATTACCTTTTGTCTCTAATTAATTCAAGGTGCTATTTATAACACCTAGAATGAGCCAAGAGGAATTTACTAAGAGGTGAAGTCTTTTTAACTAAAGAATTGCATAATTAATATGGCCAAGAGGTAAAATGGTAGATAGGGGATAACTTGGTTAGATATTTCCCTTGGGATTACTGTAGTTTTATTAAGATCAAAGGCAATGAAAATCTTGCCATAGTAATGAGATTCGTGATTATTGAAAATAATTCAGTGCTTATAATAAAATGGAGGTTTTTGCATTTTCTTCTATTAATTTGGTCTCTAGTAACCTATAAGCATAAGTTTCATATCTCTTAACTAGTTTTGAAGTATTGAGGTTTTTGCCTGATATTTACTACTTCTACATTTTTTACACACTTACTAAATTTAGCATTAAAGTTATATAAGAAAACAATTCTCTAAGTAATTCAAGGTGCTATTTATATCACCTAAATGAGCTAAGAGGAATTTACTGAAAGGTGAAGTCTTTTTAACTAAAGAATTGCATAAATATTATGGTCAAGAAGTAAAATGGTAAATAGGGGATAACTTGATTAGTGATTTCCCTTGGTAACTTGATTAGTGATTTATTTTGGGATAACTATAGTTTGACTAGGATCAAAGGTAATGAAAATCTTTCCATAGTAATGAGATTGGTGATTATTGATATTACCCTAGTGTTTACAATAAAAATGGAGGTTTTTACATTTTCTTCTATTAATTTGGTCTCTAGTAACCTGTAAGTTTCATATCTCTTAACTGATTTTGAAGTATTAATTGCTTCTTGGGCTTTGAGCATTTAACCTTATTTTTCTTCCTTGTAGTTCTTTGAGTTCTTGATTTAAACTCTGCAGTATTCTCCTACTTTTTATACCTTTCTTTTCTTGGGAATCTTTCTTGGGTCTTTAATCTATTAAAGTTTTGCTTAAAAATTACCTAACCAAATTTTACCACTTATTAATCCTAATATCTAACTTTAAGCCAATAGTTATCCATATTAGCTTAAACAAAATCATTTGATGTAGTCGAGGATTGCACTAAGGGTGTAGTTTTCTCATACAATAGTTTGTTTCTTATGAGTTATACATGCATCGTGCTTCTTTCCTTACTCAATTCATTAGTGGAAGAATTATCCTCCAATCCCAGAAGTTAAATATAGTCACCATTTTCAAAATTTTGACCTATTGAACTCTAAATTTTACCTAGCTCATCTCAGTGAATCTTTATATAAAGAATCATTAGCTCTAATTTTGATAAGGAGAATCACATCATGGAATTCCTTGTTGATATCCACCACTATGAAAAGATACATATAACCTATTCTTTTGAGTGACGTTATTTGTTCATTCATGACAATTGGGAAGCCATTATAACTAGCCAAATAGCTTAATCATTTAGTAGACTAATATTCTAGGGGTATATTGTGAATGTTGATCTAAGGAGAACTTGCTTTCTTTGAATAGTTTTAAACTTCACATTAAGATGCTAGAGTTGAATATGAATGTGTTACCATAAAGGTTCCAAGGCCCTTATCTAAAATCTTTTGGGCACTTTCTCTAGATGTGAAGTTAAATGAGAATGGGTTGTTTTTGGAAAATAGTCTTTTTTTCAATCCCATTGGTTTCCAATTATTCTAGCCTAAGCACAAGTAATTAGGAAAATTGGTCTCTTTCTCAAAATGAAACCAACCAGTGAGGTATTTTACTTATTAGTCCCCTCCTTAACCTCTTTTAAAGGTGGAGCTATAATCTCCAATCCTTTTATTTTTTTAAGGATGGTGGCAAAAGTGCAACTTAGTTAGGAAGGCTCTCATATCACTTACTTCCATCTTAAGATGGAAGTGGCAACCTTGTTAGGAGAGGTGAAGTTGGTCTAGGAGCTTTTGTAGAATGGAGGCTAGCCTAAGGCTCTTGGCAATGAATCTGGGAAGAAGAGGAACCCTTGGAAGTCGAAGTCCCTATAGAGAAAAGTCTAATACGCTGGGTTTTGAGGGACTGAGGACAAAGATAGGAATTAATATAGTTGAGGTTGTTTGTTGAGTTGGAAGCAGACGAGTAATGCAACATAATGCTAAGGAAAAAGGTTAAAGAGGACTGAAAAAAAAAGTCAAAGAGGACTGAAGAGAGCAAGAAAGGAGAAAAAATGGAAGTATCCTAAAAAATACAGGCAAAAGGAGAAGTAAGCAATTATGGGAAAGGAGCACCAAAGCAAAGACACTAGAGGAGGAGGACACTAGGAAGAGAAAAGAGAAATAGAGAAACAATAGTTACTATTAGAGACAAGCAGAAAAGCTAGAGAAAGGTATTATCCAAGCAAAGAATAGAGATAAAATAGAAAAGATTTGAAATTGCATAAAATGTTCTATCAAAACTTGAAATTTATACGGCTAATTACTTAGTATGCTTAGAACTAATGTATGTATATAGACATAAATAAATTAAGACGTTACCAAAAGGTTTCATGGTTTCATACAAATAGCTGTGAACGTTTCAATAGGTATTGCATATAATGACTAAGATACAAAATTCAAGAGAAAGCAGTAGCACAGAAGAAATATGTAATGATCATCTGTTTTTTTCACTCTTGCTCACGCTATATTCCTATTTAAGCTAATTTACATTAATTTTTATTTTGTCTTTCAATTATTCAAAATTTTAATTAAAATTAGATTTTTTTGACGTAACAAAAACACATTTTATAAGTTCATATGTTTAATTTATTTTTTATTTCAATTCTTTAACATAATATAATTTCTTCGTCAAATTCTACTATTGAAATCATGATAAAGCTATGTAAATACAATATAAAGTGATGATTTTAACAGATTTAACTATAGAAGTTAACACATGACAAGAAAATAATGAAATAAAAATTAGGTGGAAACATACCTTAAAAATTATTGTTTATAACATGTGAGGGAAACAGAACTTTACCGTGGTGTCGAGAGCTACTTGATTATCTTCACAAGCGCTAATTGAAATGGCCAATCCACCATTTGAATGTTTTCTGACACCTGATGGAGGTTTATTATCATCCCATTTCTTCCTGTTTCAAAAACTTTTTTGTTAATTTTTTCTTGTAATCATGATATTATGATGGGTTTTGTTGTAATCATTTGGGTTAAAAGAGGCTGACAGATTTATTGTGCATGCATAGAGCTCCAAGTTAATGGCAAAATGACCATTTCTGCTTACGCTTTAACGTTGTACACATGTAGAAGATCAAGCATCGTGCCACTATGACAAGCATCAATAATTGCATGAAGTGTGACGCCTTCCGTTAGCGGCCAAACTATGGTTGAATTGATATAATTGTCAATAATCATCCCTTCTTCCATGAAATCGACTGGTAAAATGGTTTCATCGAACCCATCAATCTCATCCTCATTGAAATCTGGCTGTCGCAAACCGTGACCGGAGAAATAGAACACCAGGGAATCTCCTGCCTTGCAGCCCTCGACAAGCCATTCCAGAGAGTTTTGTATGTTTCTCTTTGTTGGTATCAGTTCTTGATCTGTCTCATCTTCTGCAATTTGGTTCCATTACGAAAACCTTGAACTTGCATTCCTCTATCATCTTTAATAGTTCATTTTATTTCAAGATAGAAAAGATACACTACATCTAAGATTGATAAAATTTTAACGTTATTGGAAGCAAATTGGTAATTACCCTGAACACGTACGGGAAAGCAATAGGTTTGAAATAAGTACCTGTGAGTACAAGGATGTTCTGCAGTCTAAAACTGAAGTTTTCAATCAACATGTCTCTCATGTTCTTCACATCGTTGATAGTTCCTTTAAGCTTGTACTTCCACTTCTTGTAACTCACTCCAATAAGCAGTGCACGTTTCTTTGGCCTTCCGTCCAGAGAAGATGGCTTAGGAGCTTTCAAGGGGGATGGCTTACAATTTAGCGACTCACGTTGGACTGCGGAACCATTTTCAACAGGGATTGATTTCCTGCCGAACTTAACCAACTGTTCTAATAAGTAAGAAAGTTTACCATGTTCTCTAACGTCCATTGTTTCGCATGCTTGAGCCAGGTTAACTGTCTTGCAAGCTGGACATTGGATTTTGAAGTATGGATCATCAATTGTGGGCGTATGTAACTTTTGCCTACACCCACTGCAGATTACGAATCCCCTGCCACCATCCATATAGTTACGAGGTTTCATGTCGCATCAGGGCCACGAGAGTAATCAAGAGATACAAATGGCAGCGTGCAAGAGACGCGGTTGATGGAACTACTGAACGTATTTAACACAAGAAAAGGTGGGATTATATGTAGTGCTGATTAATTTGCGTCACCGAAGTCTTCAGTCCATTTCGACATAGAAGATTAACTTATGCAGGTACACTTCTTTCCGTAGTAAACGACTACCTAGACTCTACACATAATCTAACTACATTTTCGTTGGTATTTTTCCTTTTATTTTGTATGCTCTTAGTTAAGGTCCAAATTATCAAATTAAGAATATGCCCCTTGATATCTGTTATACACTTTTTCTTTTCACTATTAAACGGAACCTGGTATAACCTTCATATTAAGTGACCGTTTCATCACAATAGCTTAAGCTATTGTGTGAGGTTGACTTAATGGGTTTTATATATTCTCTAACACACTCCAACAAATAAAAGCCCTTTGGGCTTGAAACTTGCACAGACTTATTTTATCTTATGCTTAATTTAATTAGAATAGGTGGGTGGTAGGATTCGAATTCATGACTGTTTGGACATAGAAATTCTGATATCATATTAAACGATCGTTTCATCACAATAACTTAAGCTATTGTGTGAGATCAACTCAATAAATTTTATATATCGTCGGACACTTCATAAACGAAGCTGTGATGTCCGTTGGTAAGGAAAAGTCGACAAAAGTAGTGCAATTTTATATTCCCATATTCAACTTTATTATATTTTTCTAGGCCTAGATAACGTTAGATAATATTCTCTTTTCTCGCTTCCCGAGCCCAGCTGGATAAAATAAACTAAAGCTGCATTTTACAGAACAATTGCATGCGGTTGTTTGCCGATCGATTAGCACAGTAGATTTTCCGTCAATATAGTTTGCGTCCGTGTTCATGTCAATATTTAATGGTAAAACTAGAATGGTGAAGCACTAAAAAGTTATTGATTGATCAACTTTAAAGAGAATAATTGAATTATATTCTCGGAATTAAAACTCCCACAGCTGTCACTACAGTAATGAATTCTATCACTTAATTCATGCTTCTTTATTCGCCTATCACCATTTAAAGTAGGAGAACTCGATACCCAACTTTTCAATTTAGTGGCCAAGGACAACACAAACTTTGAACAAATTGTCAATATTCCTACTTCAGGAACCATACTGATACACACTAGCCAGGTGTTATGAATCTCACACCCACAAGATGGACAACGCTTCTACTCATTTGATGGGTCTTAATTAGTAGACCCACACCCTGTCTTGCCCATACTCATGATCAATCTCCTTCTTCCTGGAGTTTAATTTGCCCAAACCAAAGACCCACCATTTCTCTGCGATGACCATGTCCTATCTTGGTAAAGGTATGGTATCAAACCATGTCTCCTATTCCTATTTTCATACTTAATATCTCTATTATATAGAGGAAGGTGTTCAGTAAAACGGTTCTTCACAGTATTATCTCCCGCTTAATAAGATAAACTCGAAACTAACTTAAACATCAAAGATCCTGCAACGAAAATACCTTCCGACGGTGTTTTGCATATCTGAAAATCAAATAGGACTGTAAGAAAGTCGTGAGTGAAAACACTTAGCAATAAGAATTGGAACCATCAAAGTAGTGAAATTATCAATTCCTGCAGGTTGTGAGTACCAATGCGAAACGTAGATTCAACTTAAAATTTTGGAACTTTCGTTGCAGGTGAACATTCATGTATCGTTTGTAGAAATCTGAATAAAAAAGTTATCTTTGTTGTATCTCAATTTATTTTATAATAATGAGTATCATGGATTACTCAACCTAAAAAACTGAGCATCCGAGAGAACATCTTCCACTCGATTTACCATCTTGGACAATCTGTGGAGCTAATTAGGTTGCTGGTCAAAATAGTCTACCCATGTATGGTTTATTTTGTAGATCTACAGTATAACATTTATTGTTATTTTAAATCCTGATAGATATATAAAAAGTAATTGCATAATAGAAATAAAGATATATAACAAATTTTTTTTAGGTTATATCTAATTAAAAGAAGCACTTTCATTAGGTATAACTATTATACAACTTAGAGTTAGGACTATAAGAGGAGATACAAAACATTTTTCTATAAATGTTAGGTTACATCAAGGTTCCTCTTTGAATCTCTTTCTGTTTGTTGTAGTGATATTGATGAACTCACCAAAAATATCCAAGGGAAGTGCCTTGGTGCATATTGTTTGCTGATAGCACTATTTTAGTGAATGACACAATAGAAGGAGTCGATGCCAAACTTGAACTTTAGAGGGATGCATTAGAGTCGAAAGGCTTTAGATTGAGTAGGAATAAGAGCAACTTTTCGAGACATATAGTGGTCTCCGATGTAAAGGTAAAGATTGATTCAAAAGTTATACTACAAAAAGAAGTGCTTTAAATATTTGGGCTCTATCATCTATAGTAATAGAGAGGTTGATGAAGACATAGCTTGCCGAATAAAATCTAGGTGGCTTAAATTGAAAAGTCCATCAAGAGTTTTGTGTGTAAAAAAGATATCATTTAAGAATAAAGGTAAATTTTATCGTCTAGCGATTAAGTAAACCATGCTTTAGAGAGCAGAATACTTTATCGTCTAGAGATTAAGCTGACAATGCTTTATAGAGTAGAATATTGGCCCATCAAACAAATGCATAGCCATAAGCTAATGTTAACAGAGATGAGGATGCTCCGATGAATGTGTAACCTTACTAAAAGAAATAAGGTCCAGAATGTGAGGGTAAGAGACATATTGAAGGTAATTAATATTATTGATAAATTAAGAGAGACAAGGTGTTGGATCCCACTTTCGGAACCCAACCTTGAAAAACGGAACCGCAAATCGAAAACAAATTGGCGAAAACAAATCAAGGACGGAATCCATGAAATCAAATCGGAAACGGAGGCATGGATTTACAAACCTCAGAATCAAAGAAACCAAACGGATTCAATCAACTGAATATTCAAATTTTCGACATCCGTGAACTTATACTTTAGAAAAATGCGCGTTGGAAACCTTATGACTAAACCAATCCGAAACCGGTATAAATTTTTTTCTTTCTTTTTCATTCATTATCAATCTCATACAAAGCAATTTAATTTCTCTTTTGGAAAGTCATCCTCAATCAAAAATTCATTTCATAAGATTCGTCTTGTACAATCACACAAATCCCATAATTCATCTTTTAAACATCTTAATCTTCTTTTGTCATAAGAATCTCATGCATGACAATCAACTATACACAAAAAGCACTTCAATATCTCAATCCCAGTAACACAATTCATCGGACCTCCTGTCCGGAATCCCAACACAAACACACACATTCATATACCTATATTGATAACACTTCAAATAATTCTCAAACAATGTTCAGTATCATCGAACGTCCCGTCCGGAATCCATATTACAATCAATCCCATTCATATACAGTTACATACATATATCATAACCATACACAAATTCATAATTCCTCTCATCCATAAACCATTAACATACTATATCCACACAA
>JANZLD010000005.1:25925793-25943995 GCA_026413575.1 Erythroxylum carthagenense | reverse complement strand
CATAAATTCATTCATACTTTTTATTCAATTACAAGAAATCATACCATATTTCCTCATTTTATTTCATTTTATAATTTTTAATTTTCATAAAAAGCTCGAGGTCCAACACAAGGTTTAGGATATTTAGACATATTAAGAAGAGACACTCAGATGCTTTAGCTAGGAAATATGTGAAGATCATACTTAGCGACTGTAAGAGGGAGAAAAAAAAGAGGCTTAAGAAGAAGTGGGTGAGGTAATAAAAAATGATATTGTAATGTTGGAACTTACCGATGACATGATCTATAATAGAAAACTTTAGCGTAGTAGGATTCTAATAAAGGATCCCTCGTAAGGATATTCTTGTAATTCGTCTTATAGTAAACCTAAACTTGTAAATAGGTAGTAGTTACTTCTTCGGGATTTAGCTTGATTTAGTAACTATTATTATTATTATTATTATTATTATTATTATTATTATTATTATTATAACTACAAATATTACTACCACTACCACTACCACCACCATCACTATTATGACTAGTAGTGCTAGTCATTTTACTCCTACAGCTACACTATTATCATTTTTAGGATTAATTACATAAAATCCCAAACTTTCGTCATTTTTTTAATTATAGCCTAACTTTAAAAACTAGCAATAAAATACCTAAACTTTCAATTTTTTCAATTCTAGCCCAAACTTTAAAAAGTAGCAATAAAATATTCAAACTTTCAATTTTTTCAATTCTAGCCCGATATTAATATTTTCGTTAAGTTTAAAAATAACTTAAATTAGATTACAGAGTCTCGACAACCTTATTGATTCAGTAAGCTGTAATGTGAGAGTAGTTTGAGGCGTCAGAAGAACAAACAGAAAAGAAATAGATGAGGGCATTGAGAGAATAGTAGATAACGTCATGCTAGAATTGAAAAAAATTGAAAGTTTGAATATTTTATTACCACTTTTTGAAATTTAAGCTAGAAATGAAAAAATTGAAAGTTTGAACATTTTATCACTACTTTTTAAAGTTCGGGATATAATTGAAATTTGACAAAAGTTTGGATTTTTTATAATTAACCTTTTTTTTATTATTATATTTACTACTAATATTCACATTATTTATTATTTTTATTGTTATTTAATCATTATTATTATTATTATCTCTCTCTCTCTCTCTCTCGCTTTCTCTCTTTTCATATAGTTTGTTTAGAAATAGCCTCTCTACTAGTTAGGAGTAAGTCCCCAAACCCCACATATCAACGGGTTTCATTCTGGGTGTTGTTGTTTTCGTTATTATACAACCTAGAATAAGCTTCATAGATTTAGTGTGACGATCGCATTATGTAAAAGGGAAACCTATTAATATAAGAAACAACTACATAAACATGGATTATTTGACCTATGTAATGTTATTCCTAATGTGTGAACATTATTTTACCACAAGTGGATTAGAGTTACAATAATTATAGACTACAATCTAGATTCTAGCAATGAGTTCATACATGAATAATCTATTTAGAGTGTCAAATCATTCATACATAAATCTCAAAACATTAATCATAGAATAGCATAATCAATTCTAAAAGAGAATCAATAATAACATCACTAGATTAATCAATATTCAAACATGTTTATTGGCTTTAATATCCCTATTGAATTGAAAAGATGAACTTTAGCTACTCATAACTTTATAAAGCATAAGGAATCTGTACCCTTTCAAGTCTCTAACATCTTCATACCTTATTTGGCCTCTTAAATTCTTTTTTATATTTAAAATTATGGTTGTGTCACAATACACAATTAGCTACATGGCCATATAAGTTAATTTTCTAGCAATCACGAGCATACACATTCACACTAAACTATATAGCCAAGGTACATGATCATGTAAGTCCCCACATAGTCGTGTAGGTTGCAAGACTGGTTGAAACTTCCTCTTAGCACTCTTACATGTTTCTAGTGACTTTGCAGTAACTTCATTTCTTGCATTCTTTGTCCCATTTTCACAATAACTCATTTCCTTTGCTTCCATGAAGGAATAAAACGATATCAAGGATATAAGTTCATGTTATTTTGGTTCTCGTTCTTCTAACTTGTAAATAAAATAAAATATGAACCAAAATAAATATCTAAATTATATCATAAAATTAATCATTAACTATTAAAGAGTAAATATAGTCAATCAAGCACTTATCAAATTCCCCTATACTTAGCTTTTGATCGTTCTTAGAAAAATCTAAAAGAATTCCTCCTTAAGAATAATTCCTAAGAATAGATAGTCATAAGATAAGAGGAAAAACTTTCAAAACCATGACAAGAATTAAACATTTAATGCTTTTGCTCATGATCAATCAAAAACTACTCCCTTATAAAATTGAATAATCTGCGCATCAACTTTGACAAGTTGTGTTTAAAAATAAGATTAATCCACACGTATACTCAAAGAACTTTCATAATCAAGATATTCCACGACTTTGCCATCATTTTAGTTCTCCACCATTAAATATTAACATGTATAATCATGAATTAAAGGATTTTTTCAAGGTTGCAATGGGCACAAAAGTTAAGGGAGAAATATTTGGATTATTTAATTTAAAATCATTAAAGCTAGTGAAGCATAAAAATACTGAATGGAGTATTAAGTTCAAAAATTAGCATCCACTTTAAACTGGGTATTATCAGTTATGGTGAATGCAAAAACTTTGTTTTATAGCTTAAATTCAAGGCTTTAATCTATATAAAGCATAAACAATTAAAAGAAATCACTAAAAAATGATGATAAACAATGCACTATAACCATAAGGACTGACCCTTCATAAAAACTTCTCCCTTATTTATATCATTATCAATTTACTCATCCCAACAAGTTTAGGAGGAAAGTCGCATGAATTACTTTATAAAACAAATCATTTTCCTCCTCAATAACTTCTTTTCTTTTATTCTATTTTTTATTTTCCATTTTTCTTCACTATTTTTATTTTTTAATAAAGAGGAAAATTGAAAAGAACTACATCAACGATGGAATTCATTGATAAGAGATAAAATTCACATTCCATCAGCTCGAACCAACCCACATATATGCACACCCCTACACTTATGCCCTTATGTTACTACAAACATTAGCATCCATAAATGCTCCACTATATATAAGGCTTAAGTAAGGCATTTTATTAGGTTAAAGGCTCATAATATGGTTAACACAAAAAGAAAATACTAAGGTTAAAAGGGCTTAACAAAAGGAAAATTCTTATCATTAGGTTGGCTATTTGGCTAATATAGCTCATAAAACAAAGAATTCATATATCATTTTCATGTTTATGCATGTGATAAAATTGTGGTATCAATAGAAAATTAAGACAAAGTCAAAATGTACACGTCATAGAGGCCACACATAAACAAAAGACAATAAGACCGATATGACCATGTCAATCTAAAATGCTCAAAATCTCACTAGCTTATGCCAATTCAATAGTCACTACTCTTCTAAAAAAAGATCACATTGACCAATCAAAAGAGTAAAAATGCATGCCTAAGTTGCCATGAATTTTTTAGTTGATTATAGTCTATTTATTTTTATAGAAACATTGTGTTTCCTTTATGGCTACTACATTATAGAATATTATTGTTGAACTTAAAAATGGTGTCACTTATGAAATTTGGAACATGAAAATTTATTATGTACTACAAAAGCAAAAGGCTTTTAAATTATTAAACATATCCATAGATATTCCTAAAGAAGTCAATACGACCCAACACAAAAAGGATTGTGGTGCTTATAAAATTTATAAGCAAAAGAACTTATTGGCTTGTATTACATTACTAAGCAGCACGGATAATGATATAATGTATGAGTTTGGAAAATTTGAAACTTCTAAAGATATGCGGTTCACTTTACGTGCATGTTTAAATGGCACCTCAGTGACGAAAATAGGGTCACTCACTATTAAGTTTGACATATATAAGAAATAATCATGTCACACAATGCAAAAGCATTTGATGCATATCTTAAACATGATAAGTGCGTTGTGTGATGTTAGTCATGATTTATCAAATGAGTAATAAGTAATCCAGTCATTACCCTGGAGTTGGGAGCTTAAGAAGATGCATCTAACTCATAATGAGAATCAAGATGATGGAAGATGCTACAAGGCATCTTATACTATAAGAAGAATGTCTTGAAGCCCCAAAAGTGTCCTAAAAGGTATATGTAATTGGTTCTAGCTCATATGGAGCGGTTAACTAGAAGTGTAAGCATTGTGGTAGATCAAACTTGAAAAAAGGTAAGAAATATACTTATCATACTTAGGTCTTAAAGGAGGTGAAATAAAACTAGCATGGAAAAGGAAAATATCCATTTAAGAAGGAAAACTTGAAAAGAGTCAAGTGTTTTAATTATGGCAATAAAGTTTACTTTGCTCGTGATTCTAAAAAGACCAAAAAGGTAAAAATTATTGTATAGACATTTGTTCTATGGATGGCTCTTGTTTTACTTTTGCTAACTAAATCACATCCTTTGTGCAAAGTAGAATTGAGAGCAACCAACCATGTAACAAAGGATAAAGATTCTTTTATGAAAATTTAAAAAATCCCACATAGAGTACGATGAATTTATGTAAGAGATAACTCAAGGGTTGTTATACAAGGGATTGGAACCTGCCAATCACAAATGCATGTTGGTCAATCCTTGATCTTATATGAAGTATTGTATGCTCTATAGAATCGATGGAATCTAATCTTTATGTTAGTTTTAATATGTCTTGGTTTTGATGTAAATTTCCATAATGATGATATGCAATTATATCTTAGACATGTTTATTATGGCCATGGTTTTATATTATATGGTTTTATTGTTCTACATGTTTATACAAATAGTAACTTAAGTTATTCTATTTTTACGTCATCTAGTAATTCTAATAATGATATATTTTTGTGGTACACTAATGTTGGGCACTGAATTTCAGAACCCAACTCTTGCGAAATCATGAAACTTGAGCGTAAACCCATAAGGTTATTTCCATGGACCCTTATTAGGCATCATCCCACAAGGGTGCCATACCCCATGACCATTAAACTTCAAAACAAACTTAATACTCCAACTCAACCATATAACCGGGAAGTCAAAACAAACATACATAACCAAACTACCTTAATCTATCATTTCATTTCCAAAGCAATAGAGTTTGAAAAATCTTTATTTACATTCCAAAAGCCACACCATTGGCTTATTACAAAATACAAACAACAAATTTACGGAAGTTCCCTTAGACTCTTGTTCACTTGACTTCTTAACTATCACCTAAAGATGGGACAGAGAGGGGGTGAGCTTGATAGCTCATGGGTAACAGTTTATAATTGAAAAATAAGCAAAAACTATTGAAAACATTCACTTGCCATAAAAATGTTCATATGGTTCTTAAAACACATGTTTCTTAGGCTTTCAGCCAAAATTCACAAGTTACAAAACATGAATACATCAAACTTATTAACATAACATGAGAAAATAAGCATATCAAATGGTTTGGGCAAGTCCAAAAATATGACGCACTACACAATTCCAATATAATGGTCCTATGTGGTCATGAATTCTTGAGGGAGTCCTTGAGCGAACTCCATGTCACTAGCGGGCAGGAGGGAGAAGACTACACTTGGGTCAACGTGCAAATGACGGTTCTTGAGGGACTACCACAAACCCACATAACACATAGATTTCAAAATCTTATAAGCTTGATGTCCAAAATGGCACATTCTCTTGAAAACTTGCTTTTCACATGCTTGTTATACCTTAAAAACCATTTCTCAAAAGTATGGTTTCATAATCATCCATCATTTCAAAGAATCAATTTAAAAAAAAAACTTTTTATAAATAATCACACAATTCATATAATAAACATATATCAATAAATGCAACACTTATGATGCAATTGGAAACATTAAACTTCTTTGATTTAAAGAAAACATTAGTAGCTTATTTACTCTACTATAAATATGTACCCACCTTAATTTCTTTGCTTATAGCCTTGCTCAAACATGCCTCTTCTCTTGTTCCTCTTGCCTCTTTGATCCCTTTATACAATAACAAAAATCCTACTCAATAAGGTTTTCAACTGAAAAATCCCTCAAGCACAACCACTAAAATTAGTTCTAGAATACTTAAACCCAATCATTTTCTAAACTCTATGAATTAAAATCCTTCCAAAAATCTAAAAGTTTTAAAACAATCTTACCTTCATTCTTCACCAAATGAAGGGATCTTTAGCTCAAAAGGGAAGCTCTTCTCTTCCTCTTCCTTTTTCCTTTCTTGAACAACTCCAAAATCTTTTTTGAAGGTTAACACAATTGAAACCCAAGCTTGTTTTCACTTCTTTCTCTCCTTCTTTCCTTCTCTTTGTTTTTCTCTCTCTTCTTCGTGACACTCTCTCTTTTTCTCTTCAATTTTCGTTCTTCTCTCTTCTTAAAATGCAAGACAACATTTTTTCTTCCAATTATGCCCTCAATGATTGAGAAATGTCCCATTGGCCCTTCCATTTGTGCCTTATGTCTTTTATACTTTAGTATCTTGCCAGAAGTACCCTTGAATATTCTGACATAACTCTTTCTTCTAGAAAAGTGTTCTCCCTTTTCTTAAGTTTCCAATGACACCCAAAATCACTCTATTCAGTTCAGAAATCTGAAAGTTAAGGCTTAAACATTTCAGATTGCTATTAAACTGAAACGGTACACTATACCCCACTCTCATCTAGAAATTGAAATTTCTAGAGACTAAAATAGATTTCAACTTCTTCATACCGTTTGTAGCTCCATGTCTCTAGTTTATCTTGAAACTAGAATCATCTTATTCGGAGCTCTACCAATCCAGAAATTATCAAAATACTGAAGCATGTTCAGTAAAATATCCAATTCCTACTCTTCCAATCAATACCCTTACTTGATTTAATACTTCTTTTTCACATCAATACCAAAATCTATGGAGGGATAGAAAAATGGGTTAAGAAACTAGTGATTCAAAAATCACTTCATTCGGAGGTTAGATAACAAAATTATTCCTAAAAGAAGCAATCAAGGTTTGGTCCTCAATCATATTGAACTTATCTCGGTACAAATGACATAACTTTCACTAGAGATGTTAGATAAAAATAATCTTAGGATGATGTCAAATATAACTTTAAGATCTACAACGTTGAAGAAGACCTTAAGGTCAGATTTTAGCATCTGAAGGGTCAAAAGGGGCCAAAGAGTAGGTATAGACGAAAAGCAGACTAATGAAAAAAGATAGAAGAAGTGGAAAAATTGCTATAACTTTTCCTAAATATATTGGATTAAGGTGTTATTTATATGGTTCGAAAGAAAACTTCAAGATCTACATCTTTCATGAAGATCTTAAACACAGATTCTATCTTCTGAAGGGTCAAAAATGGAATAGAAGATTGGTACAGCCAAAGCCAAATGAAAAAGCAGACGAATGAAAAAAGACAGAAGAAGTGGGAAAATTCTTATAACTTTCCCTAAAGATATCGGATTAAGGTTTTCATTATATGGTTAGAAAGAGAACTTCAAGATCTACAACTTTTATTAAGACCTCAAAGACAGATTCGATCTTCTGAAGGGTCAAAAATGGAACATAATATAGGTATAGACAAAGTCAAATGAAAAAGCAGACGAATAAAAAAAGACAGAAGAAGTAAAAAAATTACTATAACTTTCCCTATGGATATCGAATTATGGTGTTCTTTATATGGTTTGAAATAAAACTTCAAGATCTACAACTTTCATGAAGACCTTGAAGACAGATTCTGTCATTAGAAGGGTCAAAAATAAAACAGAAGATAGGCTAGGCCAAAAAAATAGAAGAAGCAAAACATAGAAGAAGATGACGTCATCATAGAAGAAACAAAAAGGTAGAAGAAGCAAAACATAGAAGAAGATGACGACATCATAGAAGCAAAAACATAGAAGAAGATGACATCATCACTGAAGAAACACAGAAGAAGATGATGTCATCATAGAAGAAGCAAAAAGGCAAAAGAAGTAAAACATAGAAGAAGCAAAACACAAAACAAGATGATGTCATCACAGAAGAAACACAGAAGAAGTTGACGTCATCGCAGAAGAAGCAAAAAAAAGAAAAAGCAAAACACAGAAGAAGCAAAAAATAGAAGAAGCAAAACATACAAGGAGTGAAAAGACAAAAGATACATCTTCCTTTATAAGGCCCATAACTTTCTACTTAGAAATCCAAAAATTTCATACTATATACCGTTGGAAAGCTAAAAGAAAGACCTACAACTTCTAAGAAGACAACTTTCTCTAATATAGCCTAGATTGATCAAGAATTGTCCTCGAATTTAGAACACAAATTTACATTCATCCAATATACTGCACCCAATTCTCAACTTCATGATAAAATTTGAGATCCTTAAAGATAGAATTTAAATTTGATGTCTTCATAAGAAATGTATCCATATGTATCTATTTTAAGTCAATTCAAGAATCATCTCGTTTGGATAACTAGAGAAAAAGTTGTGGCTAAAAGATTGAAGTATACTCCATAACATTTTCCATATCAACCATCCATTTTGTTTCACAATTTTTCCTTAACACAAAGCATACTAAGATCACCTTTTCTACTTCATTTACTCCTCATTCTCAACTCCAATTAAAATCAATATCATTTATAAAGAAATTTATAGTCTATGATTAATCATGAATAGCAATAATAGAACATACACACACACACACACACACACACACACACACACACACATATATATATATATATATATTTTATTAACTTATTACGCAAATTCAACTTCATTTTTGCTTTCATTCTACTTCTAACTTTCACCTCAATTCTTCCCATTTTGAAATCTCTTATCTACTAAAAGCACCAAGGAAAAATATGAATCTATCCACATTTCTCATTTGCTACTTTACTCTTGTCTATCATTTCTTGGTTCAAGAATTTTCATCATTTGTTCTTTACTCAAGACGAATCACCAAAATTCCTTGTTTACCAGTTCTAATCTTCTAATAAAAGTTCGGAGTCCAACAACTAGACTACGTCATATTGGTGAAAATCGAATAACTCAATTATAAAAAGAAGGTCTCTTACATAATTTACATAAAGTAGATTTAGTTATTTATGAACATTGTCTATATGGTAAAATGGCATGGAAGCCATTTGGAAAAGGAACACGAACTTTCTATCTATCATCATTGATTTATTTAGACACCTGTGGTCTAATGAACGTAAGGGCATGATAGGGGGTTGTGTATTTCATCACTTTATGGATGATTGTACTCGATTTAGTTTTGTTTATTTTATTTCTCACAAATCAAAAGCATTAAGTTGTTTTATAAAATATATGAATTTAATAGGGAATGAATTAGACAAGAAAATAAAAGCATTAAGAATTGATTAAGGATAAGAATACTTGTTTGATAAGTTCAAGATGTTATATGATGAAAAATGAATAGAAAGATAATTAACTATTCCATAAATCCCAAAAAAAAAAAGCATTGTAGAAACACGTAATAGAGTGTTACCAGAGATGGTTAGGTCCATCATAACATAAGCAAATCTACCTATTGCCTAGTGGAGTGTTGCATTACTAGCTTACAACCACTTATTTACTTAATCGAATGCCTACAAAATCAATTACGAGCACTATATATGAGTGGTGTACACTCAATATGGAACATTTAAGACCATAAGGATATGCTGCCTACATTTATAATCTCTTTTATAGATATGAGAAACTAAGCCTAAAAGGGAAGAAAATTATCATTATTAGATATTTTGGATACTCAAAAGGATATATTTTATATATGAACAAAGTAATAAAGAACTAACTGAATTTTCATCACAAGATGTCACATTCTTAAAAAATGATTTTCCAAAGTAGGGTGAAATAGGAAAAGATCTATTTCTATATGAAACTTTTGATCAAAATGATTACAGTAATAAGAATCATAAAGACGGACCTTATCCAAGTGGGAGTAATCTAAAACTTGAAGAATTAACTCAAAGACAGTTAAGATAACAATTCACTGAATGTTTACCTATGACGATGATGAATTTATTTCTCATAAACTACATTTTTTGTTGAAGTAATCATGGTATGATTTCCCAATGTCATTTTGAAATAGAAGGGAAATTTTCATATATTATATCACAAGAAGATGATGAGCCACATACATGAGGCTCATAATGGTGCTGTTAAAGAAGAATGAATAAAAGCAATGAAAGAAGAAATAACTTCTTTAAGCTCAAATCAAGTATGAGACATGGTTGATCTCCTTATTGGCTGTAGAGATATTCGAAACAAATGAGTTTTCAAATTAAAATTAAAATTTAATGACAACATTGAAAGATACAAATTATGCCTTCTGAAAAAAGGATATACATAATAGGAGGAAATTGATTATGATTAAATCTTTTCATCTGTTGTGATGTTTGCTTTAATTTATCTAATTTAGGCTACAGTAGCTAGTTTTGATCTTAAATAACATCAAATGGATGTAAAGATCAATTTTCTAAATGTAGAATTAGAAAAAGGAATCTATATGGAACAACCTGTAGGTTTCATAAAGATAGGCAAAGAATATTAAGTATGTTGGTTATTGAAATCGATTTATGTTTTAAAGCAGTCGTCAAGATAGTGGTATATACATTTCATAACATAATCATTTCATTTGATTTTCATATGCTTAATGAAGACCACTATGTATATATTAAGAGATATAAAGATAAATTTTTGATTTTTTCTTTGTATGCAGATGATATTTTAATCCCTTGTAATGATTATGAGTTTGTTAAGCAAATCAAAGATTAGTTGTCATCTGAAATGAAGATGAAAGTCATGGGCAAAGCTACATACATTCTTAGAGTTAAGGTTATTGTAACTTTCTCAAGTGACCTACAATCTTTTAGAACAATTCCATATGCAAGATTGCCAAGTAACAGATAATCCTATTGCTAAAGATGAAGATCACAACTTAAAGTTTTTCCCATGTATGTTACAAGAAAGTCATCAACTGTAGAAAATTCCCTATTCTAGTGTAGTTGGAAGTCTTATGTATAAGACCAGATATTTGTTATGTTGTTAGGATGGTAAACAAATATTAACCAACTCTAGGATGAACTCTTTGGAAAGCAGTAAAGAGAATATTAAGGTATCTAAAGGATACTATTGATTATGTATTGCGTTATCGAGGTAGTGATCTATGTATACAAAGTTATACAGTGCATAATGTAGAGAAGATTTAGATGAAAGAAAATCTACCTCTGGATTTGTTTTCTTACTCAACAATGGTGCTATATTATGTAAAAGTATGAAAGAAAAATGTGTTGCATTATCCACAATGAGAGTTAAATTTATAGCATTTTCAATAGAAGTATAAAAAGTTGTGTGGCTTAGATAATTTTTGATTAGTTTAGGGGCGGGCCACTTAAAGTGAGAATGATCTAGTAACAATAAACTATAATAGTCAAGCAATAGTCACTTATATAAAGGACCTTACATTTCATAATAGAACTAAGCATACAGATACTAAATAAAATTATGTGAAAGATATAGTTGTACAAGGAGAAGTGAATATGAAGTATATGTCTACATGAGATATGGTGGTAGAACCAATAACAAAACTAGTTTCTCGAGATATATACATTGGCCAAATGAAGTCATTAAGACTATGTAGATATTAAAATATAATCCATTAACATTTCTACATGTATGTTCATTCAACTTATTGTCATATTTTAAATAAAAATATGAGTTTAGATTGTTTGTTAAGTAATAAACATTGTGTAATACTTGATTATAAAATATATGTACTTAGTATAACATATTTTTTGTATGAATCAAAGAGTATGTCAAGTAGATAAAAGATTGACCTTCATACATAGGCAAAATCAGACATATTTTAAGTTTATTATCAAAGTGATAATAGAGAGCTTAAGTAAGAAACTTAAACTGTAAAAGTCGATTTAGATGATTGTTCAAAAGGAAATTGGTTTGGGGTGATCATATGGTCATCATATATATCTTAAGGTGCCAGATGAGAGTTCTGAAAGACAAAATAATGAACAAATAAGTGAATTTAGGTTAAACTCTAAGTATGTTTAAGCTACCATTTGTACAATATTACATTTGTAAAAAGGCATATGCTCCTAATTAATAGGAGATGATATCATAACACATGACTTTTATCATATGCGTAGAATAGACCATAAAAGGGATAAATGTAAGTCTAAAGATCTCAACTTATATTGCGGGAGATCCTAAAAGTTAAGTAAATCTCTTAATATACCCTTAGAACTCTTGTCCAATTATTAAAAATTAAATTTAAGGTTTGCTATATTAGAACATTACCTAAAGATACACGATCTTATGGGACAATTTTAGGAAAACAAATTAAATTCAATTCAAGGGAATTGAGAACAAAGAAAGTTCATTTTTTTTGTTAACTTGAAAAAGAAAATTTGGCATTCAAAAGTGGCCACCTACTTTGAGTAAGAGAATTAAATACATTTATGACACTATACAATAAATAAGATCAAAGGTGACCTAATTGGTTTCAACTCCTCACTTAAGGTTCTCCTTTGTAGCAGGTCTTAAGTTCGAGTCACCAAAAAAGGTAAGGAGAGGGGAATTTTTCCTATTAATGGTCCTCTAGCCCTTGGGTATGCTCCTTGGTCAGATCAATTACGGTCGTCTCGCTTCTAGCAACAAAGTGAGAGTTGGAGGTATTAGGGAACCTGGGGCTGATGGAAATCTGATGCTAAGCAGGGCTAGTTATCAATCAGTAGCTGACTAATCAGTATGTGATGACTTCTTACGTGTAGAAGTGTCAGACTACTTAGGAACATGAGGGATTTTAGGGTTCCAGATTCACCTCCTTTTGGGTTCTTGGGCTGGTGTCTTAGGAATTTATGATTAGTCCAGCAAAAGCTAAGATACCTATTGTATATATATAAAACAAGATATTGAAATGCGAGATATAACCTAAAATATAGCATATAAATTTTACTAAAGAATTGATTCATTAATTGAGGCATCATATATTCCTAACAAATATATAACTATATGCTCTCATTGTATGTTAGTTGCATAAGTTATTAGACAAGTACAAAAACATGCCAAAACCGCATTATTTAAATTCATCATGTGTGATTGCGAGATGATAACGAATTGACATACTTGATGAGTTTGGGTTGTGATCTTTCGTTTGTTAACTGTCAATGCTTAATTAACAAATTGACATTATCTAAAAATATGAGATAATATTTATTTGAATGATATGATGATAGTCTTAAGAAAAACACTAAATGGAATTTTTGCAAATATCTAGAGTTCTTTAACTAGAGGATTACAATTAAATCCAAATAAGTAATTTGGTTCATTAATAATGCATATGTTTGAAATATTTTGTGTTTATCTATATGTTCGATAGTAGTTCTTACACCGACTCTTGTAATATTGAACAATATACATTTCACGAAAGATTTGGGAATGCAGACAATAGTGGCCTTATATACATGTATATTACAACTTGAATTCTTTGTTGTATACGTCAAATTTCTCTGAAGATGATAGCTGAATATCCTGCAACATTAAATTAGCTACACATTAATTTTCTTTTGTAAATTTAGTGTTACAACATTAATCAGTAACTAATTGTAACCTATTATTCTTCTTTAAACAATTCCTTGTCATACCAAAATTAATTGCGGCGTGAATAAGCATGAAGCTTACCTGCAGTAACTTGGATCTATAAAATGTCCTCAGGATGCAAGCTATAAGCCCTGTCGGTTCATTAATACCTTCGTCAATGTTTTGCTGAACAGAGGTTATAAGGTCGCCATAGGTCAGTGTAGGATTGTTCTTAATCTGTTGGATGAAGTTACGCGTCAGAGAGGTTTTCCCGGACAAAGTCTGCCACGTAGAGAAGCAATGCATAAACATTAGTTCCTATTAACTAGACATTGATTGTCACCAACCGCAAAATCAGGAACTAAACGTACTGTAAATGTATATTGGGTGCCTATAGATTTAAGTGGCTTTTATGACCAATACAGTGAGCATATGATTTAGGTGGGTTAGTTTATTAAAAAAATGTTATATCGACTTTTCTACAATTTCAGAACGAGAGTAGTTTCATTTACGAGAGGCTTATATACTGGCACAATCTTTACTTTGACCTACACAGGTGCATGGATGGATAGTGCGGTGATGATATTCGTTCTTACTTTTTATAATGTTATTTTTATTTGGTAGCCAAAAACTAGTCGTATGATAACAAAATTAGCAATAACCTGCCACACTTTTACACAAGCACTTACCGAAGAATCAACGGTTTCTTGGTCATCTCTGCAAGCACCGATGCATAAGGCAAGGCCGCCGCTTGTGCCTTTATAAGCACCTGATGGAGGTTGGTTGTTTATCCAGTTTTTGCTACATAATTAATCAAAAAATGTTTGTTGAACATAGAAGTTAATTATATGCTCATAAAATATATGACATTAAAAGACATACTTCAGTTGTAGGAAAATACTTTTCCCATGTTATCAAAAAATCATATTGATTAAAATTATAAATTAATAATCCAAACGGCATAAGGTAAAAGAAATTGATATGCTGATAAAAATTTATAAAAATGATAAAATCATGGTGTCAAAATATTCCTTAAGACACAAAATGCTAACACATTTATAAATATGAAATTGCAATATTCTTTGAAATTTTATTACAAATATGTCTGCCTTATTATATGGTTCGTGACATTTAAGTGATCTCTTAGCATCACAAAATTGAAATAAGTTTTTTTTGATAAATCAGAAAATAAATTAATGAGAAAAAAATTTATATACAAAAGGTTCACAGTCAAAACTGAAATAAGTTGTTAGTATTTAAACACAAAATGTATAAGTTTATTAAAATTTAACATGTACTTGCTACATAAAAACTAAAAAAAATTAAAAATTTAAATCTTGTGCCCCGCATTGAATTTATATTATATAATATTCAATGGTAATACTTTGTTATCTTTTTTGGTATTAAATAAATCAATGTTAATATTCAATGGTAATACTTTGTTATCTTTTTTGGTATTAAATAAATCAATGTTATGGCTTTTCAATGTAAGAAAGGAAAATGGTTCAATTGGTGTTACATAATTTGTTAGTGGATAGCAACAGACTATCAAATTAGGCTAAAAAATGAGTAAAGAGTAGAGTTACTCTTTTGTATCAAAAATGTAGGGAAGATCAAGCATCGTTGCACTGTGACAAGTGTCAATGACGGCGTGAAGTCTGACCCCAGTTGCCAATGGCCTGACTATGGTAGAATTGATGTCATTATCAACTATCTTTCCCTTTGCTTCAAAATCAACCGGACAAATTGCTTCATTACGTCCATCAAGCTCATCCCCCTCACTCTCCGATTCTTGGAGACCGTGCCCCGCAAAGTAAAACACCAATGAGTCGCCAGAACGACTGTCCTCCACCAGCCATCGTAGCCCCTTCTCAATGTTCTCCCTTGTCGGACACAGTGTTGGGTCTTTTTCTTCGTCTGCAACTTCAACATGTTAACCATAATCACCTAAAAACTCTTAAATAATATTAGATATCGAAACTTAAAATTAAGTTACTAGTTATTTAACAAATATCCTTGCCATCTTTCAGACTATTCTCATATAAGGGATGTAGAAAGCATATCAAATATTCCTACTCACTGACTAAACTCTTTAGACTAGATCTTGTTTCATGAACTAAAAAACTTCATAAGTTACCAGTAAGTAGGCGAATACACTCATCCGGAAACTTAAGGTGACTGATAAGCAAATCTTTAATGTTCTTGGCATCGATTGTAGCTCCCTTAAGCCTATACCTGCAACGACTCTTCTTGTAACTCACTCCACAAACAAGAGCGCGCTTTCTTGGTTTTCGTTCAAACGATGCTGACTTTATGCTCATGTGAAGAAATTGGTCCCAAGCAGCAATAGTTTTACTTCCGGCATGGTTATAAGTTTTGGTGTTCTTCACGTTACCATTTCTGACCAAACATACTAGGTCATTGGGTCGTCCTTCATTCACAGGTAACTCTTGTTTGCAAGATATGCAGTGCTGTGTTTTGGCAGCTGCAGGTAACCATGAATGTTGCCTACACCTGCTGCACTTTATTATTCTGGCTTCCATTACCAGGTGGTCTTTTAGTTTGGTGGTCCTTCATGATTAAATATGAAAAATTTTTGAAGATATTTTGGCGACATTCGTGGGATATTTGATGGATTTTGGATTTATAGCCACGACAGTTAGATGCGATAATGGATGCGGTACAGATTCTGAAATTTGTACGATGAGAATATGATTATTTCTTGGGCAATCACAAAAATATTGCTTGGCCCACACTACCGAAAAGCAAAAGTAAACAATTGATATAGTATGTATGGTATTGTCTAAACAACACAAATCAAATATTCATGCATTACTTTGTTTGCACATCCAAATATTGGATTGCATTTTTCCAGAGGTAGGAAACGTAAAACATTATACGAATATTTTGACTTGACTCGCGCCATCCAGTATTGGGCAATAGCCTCCGATAGGATAAGAATCTAATACCCTAACATTTTATACAATGGTTGAAGACGAATATTAGCTCAATTGGCTCCTACCTTTGAATTTGTTGCTCATAACTCTGATCTTAGAGCTGGCGAAAGGTGGAGCTTTAGAGAGCAAATGATGCATCCAACGTGTCTTCAGCATGCTTATCCACCTTGTCAATTGTATTTAGTCCAATAAAATCTTTTCAAGGAAAAGGATGACAGAGCACACGGGAGAGTCATTTATATTCTCACAATACACGATATTCGAAAACAGATATGACACGATAAGAGAGATGATAGCAATGACTTGCAAGAAATTATTGAGAAAAATAGAGAGTGATAAGATAGAATAAGAATTTTGCATTTGGTCAAAAAAAAATTTATATTCATTTATTTCAAGGGAATTTTAAAAAACACCTCAAACAAATTTTACACTGCTAACTCAAATTTAAAAGTGATGCTATGGTGTCCCAATTTTTAATTTGATGTAAAAATAGTTCAACATTAAATTTTTTGTTAGCATGTTTGATGTCACTGCAAGAAATACATACAAAACGTCACGAATTATTCAGATTTTTCTTGACATTTAAAAAATATCACGAAAAGTTTCAATTTTCTGCGACGTTTTTATAAATCGTTACTATTTATAATATTTTTTGCGACGTTTTATCAATAAAACATCACAAAATAGAAATTGCCATGTTTTGTCGAAGACAACGTCAGAAGGGTTACTTAAAACGTTCTGCTTTAAAACCTACCTTACTTAAAACGTTATGCTTTTTTGTTTTCTTAAAACCTACCTTCTGCGCACTGTTTGTCTTCCTCCTAGGAAACGGTTATATTCAGCAACAAAATGAAGGTGTTGCTGAATATAAGGGTTTTTTTTTTTGTATACCTTGGTGACGAAAAAGAAGAAGATAGATAAAGGTGTTTGCTAAATTTTGGGCGCAACATACTCTAACTCTCTCTTCGCTTGGTTTTCGATCTCTTCCCAATAGTGGCTAGTTTCAAATCCGACAATATAGTGGTGAAGCCAACAATAGGTGGATTTTGATTCCAAAACCCTAAATGATGATGAAGAAGAAGAATAAATGGATGAAGATGATTATGAAGATGACGACGATGAAGAGGACCTAGGCAAAGACGAAGAGGAAGATGAAGATGACGATGAAGATGACGATGAAGAAGATGGTGACGTGAAAGGAAAAGGAAATGCATCTCAAGCTAAGAAGGTTGATACTCCATTTCTTTCCTCTTTATTCAAATGGCTTCCTAGCGATACGATAGAACTCTAAATTGCTACTTACAACTACAACGTTCATCGTTCAATGTGGTAAGCTAAGAGAAATTAAAACGTTCTGAATTTTTTAAAGAAAAGTCAGACCATGGCCACTATGGTAGGTGATACAAAGGTATTCTGGGAGACTCGAACTTTCACCCGAAGTTGCTCGCTTACACCCTTTGCACGGCAGTCTCACTTAGATCCGTTAAAATAAGACTCAGCCTTTCCCCAACCCTCGAAGTGTTTACCTCGTACACACTCGAAGAAACAACGCGGAAGCAATAAAGAATATAGGCAACAAAAGAACACACAGAGATACGGTCAAAAGACCAACT
>JANZLD010000005.1:25829253-25839635 GCA_026413575.1 Erythroxylum carthagenense | reverse complement strand
TTTTGAGGGATGACCTAGCTAGCTTTTTGTTTGATTTTCTTTTGGAGTAATGTACAGAACATACCAGTTGTGTAAATTTACTGCTTTGAGGTTATGAAATGAGCATTTATGGTTTCAAAAATTAGTGGATCTCATATTAATGCTTTATGATACTTGGATGCCATGTGGAGTGTTAGTTTGTCGTAGCGCACCCTTATCGTCGGGTGTGTATCGGAATGACCTGCGGGCGTCCCGGTACATATCCTATGGTAAGGGGGCGCTACAAGGGATTTTAAACTTATATCTTATTACAATACATTTTATAAAATTATTTCCAAACCATTTGTCAATAGGATGAAACAAGGGCTTCCATCATTCACTAGCCAATCTCAAGCTGACTTTAATCATGGATGAAGATTTTAAGATAATATTATGCTTTTGCAAGAACTGTTAAAGACCTATCATATCAAAGGTTATGGTGTCAATTTTCACTTTTGATTTTTATAAAGCATTTGACTTAATGAATTAGGACTTTATGATCTCTACAAAAGTTTGATTTCCCTAGTAGATTCATTAAATAGGTCTCCAATGTATAAGTTCCACTTCTTTTTTAGCATTGATCAATGGGGAAACCACCTATCTAATTAAGGTTGCTTAAGGATTTAGATAAGGTGATCCACTATTCCCTTACCTCTTCACTATATGCAGTGGGCTACATAATTGTATCATTTAGAAAGATGTGCTTATTAATAGTAGATTTAAGTATCACAAGAAATGTAAAAGGCTCATTATCACCCTCCTTACATTTATTGGTGATCTATAGACATTATATAATGTTAATGACGCTTCAATTGCTTGTCTAATAAGATCACTAAAAGAACTTAGTACTTGTTTAGGGCTTAAGATCAACAGGTACAAGAGCTTCTTAATTACTTATATGGATGCTTTGGACTCACCTCCTTTGCTATCTTCCTTATTCGGTTTAGCTCTTAAATCTCCTCCATTCATTTACCTCGGCTTTCCTTTCACTCTAAGGAAGCTCTCATTGACAGATTGCCAAAGGCTAATTAGATATGATAAGGAAAAGAATTAAAGTATAGACTACTAAAAGTTTATCCTTTACAGGTAGGTTACAACTTATTTCATCAGTACTTAGTATTTTGTATATTTACTATCCTCCCACTTTGTTATTCTAATGAAGCTTTCTAAGGAAGTTTAAAAACTCCTTGAAAACTTTGTATAGACTAGCAACAAATCCTTTAGGCTTTTTTGCAAAGGTAAGTTGAAAAGATATTTGTATGCTGAAGAAAGAAGGAGGTTTAGGAATCAAATATGTAAAGATAGTAAATAAGGTAATGTTGATCAAGATTCTTTGGACGATAATTTATGACAAGGAGTCCTTTTAGGTGAAATGGCTTCATAAGCATTATTTAGTGGGATCAAGCTTATGGATAGTTAAGCCCAAAGTGAATGTATCATGGTACTGGCAGCAAATACTAAAGCTTAGGGACCTCTTCCATCATCTCATCAAATATAGGGTGGGTAATGGAAGGAATACATGAATTTGGTATGAAAATTTGAGTGATTTGGTCCCCTTTATGATCATCCTAACTTTGCTAATCTTAGAGTAATTTTCCCTTTTAACACAAAGGTTAGTTGTCTAATTAAGAATGGAATATGGCATTATGATAATACAATGGCCCTATTCTTTCAAGAATGCTTCACTTAAGTCCCTCCATAATGAATGGTAGAGAGACTATTTCCATTAGTGACCTAAAGGATGCTCAATAGTTCAAGAAATTAAAGAAAAGGGTCTTTGACATATATGAATATGTATCAAATTTAGGACTATTATCTCTAGAGGAAGGAACAAGGAAAAGGTTCCAAAAAATTACAAGCATAATCTAGATTGAAGGATAAACTTGTTCATTTCTTTAACCATAAAGTTAAAGGGAATTTTAAGAGCAATTGTCCATGATGGAAGAAGGGAATCAAGAACAATGAAACACACAAAAAAGCAAGTGTTGCTATAGTCTAGGAGAGTTCCAATGAAGTGGATGGAAGAAATAGTGATGTTTAATGAAGAATAATTTTCATTATGTGATTCGATGGGTGATAGGCACTAAGAACACTTATCAAATGAATTTCAATGAAGACTAGTTATATTCTTTTAAAGAATGGAATGGTACTATCATATTAGGTGATGATGAAGAGTGTTGTCAAAGGCGGTGTTTTTATGCATATTAAGATACATGATGAAACTGTTAGAATATTGGATTATGTTCGTAAGTTTCAGAAGAATTTGATTCCCATGGGTACTTTTGATATTTAAAGGGACGAGATTTTTGGTGATGATAGGCAACTTAAGATAGTAAAGGATGCGTTGATTATGATAAAAAGAAAATTACAATATGAAATTTATTTCTTAATGGGTAAAATAATAATAAGATCAGTAGTTGTGTCTTAATCTTTAAAAAAGACAGATAGTACTATGGTATGACACATATGAATGAGTGATCTTGGTGAGTGAGAGATGATGGAACTTCATAAAGGGAGCTTATTAAAAGATGACAACCACAAAAATATAGAATTTTGTAAGTTTCGTAGGTTTAGTAAAAAGTATGGGGTAACCGTCAAGGATATAGTTTTAGGGGAGAGACATATTAAGGAAAACATATAGAAAATTTGTACCAGAGTCAATAATCAGTAGTACTTGTTCGGAGGTGGTACTAGAACAACTTAGCTAAATAACTAAGAAAATATGGTTAAGGGAAACTCAGTCATTTATGCTCTAACCATTAGTGATAGAGATAAAAATATCTTTTAAGGGACTAGGGAAAGTAACGTGAAAGATGGATGAATGTGCCTATGGTAAAAAATGTAAGGTTTTATAAGATCAAGAAATTGGTTACATTTAGTCATATATTGTTGAAAAAGGTTTACATTTTTAGAGGATGGAGTTAACATAATGATAAAGTTATTGCTTGCAAAAAGGTTCAAGCACAACTTTGACATGGTGAATATTGGCTCAGCATAAAGACCTTTAGGGCTTATGGAAAGACTACTTCTTAGTTAGACATCGGAGAATTCAAATCAAATTGGGCAATTGTGAGATACGTCTCAGATTTTAGTGAAATAGCATTTCAATGACCTTAGAATTCTAGTGAAATAGAGTTTGTTTAGTCAATAAGCATGTAGTGAAATAGAGATTCAATAACCTTAAGTTATATAGAAATAGAATATCAATGACCTTAGCCTTTTGTAGAAATAAAGTTTTGCTATAGTTAAACTTCTTGCAAGTGACCCAAGTCTATAAATAGTTTGATAAGGGTTTTGCAAGTGATGACGTTAGAGGATCTAAGAAAGAACCTTTGGGAGGTTATAGAAGGTCGTGGTTATCGTACTTCTCTTAGTATCATCTTTTCCGCAATAATAAAAGAATTTTGTCTCTTTTCCAATAGATGTAGGGTTACATAGACTGGTCGACGTAAATTCTTATGCTTTTTGGTTTTCTTATATTATCCTATATTGCCCTTTTCTAACAACTGGTATCAAAGCAATTAATATCATAAAAGTTGACATTAGGCCAATTGATATCGTAATAGTTGTTTACGGTCCTCCTTTCCTCATTTGACACACAAATTAAAATGATATCAAGAGGACAAAATATTATCGTATTGGTCACTACATTTGCTTCTTGAACTCCAGCTTCTTATTCCCACATCAAGAATCCACTTCTTAAGTTTCACACGAGCTTTACTAAAATGTCCTTTTATATTGTTTATCGAGAATTATAATCTCTCCTTATGGTGCATAACACGAAGACATTAATCTAGCAAATTAACTATGATAAGCTGCCCACTAATAATCGAGATATATATATCTCCAATTTACAGGCATCCCTGATTTCATAATACGAAAGGACAATATTTTGCATGCATTTTGGGATTGACCTTATTATGCTTAAATATGGAAAGAGTTTACCTTAGTGAATGCCTATTTTTGTTTCTTTATGATTAAAAGAAAACAGAATTAAGGTATTAGGTTAAAAAAAAATATATGCTTCAATTCTCAAAACAAAAATAATGTCTTTATTGTATTATTTTTACTGAGACTGTAAAGAAATCTAGAAATAGCGTAACAAAATGCTACATGATAATGAGTTTAATTGACTATAAAATGGAGTCACATAAATTCACGACTGCAATCATAGTGTGAATTAGGAAAAGATAAAGACTTCAACTAATGGTTATTATTACAAAGGATTTCTTATACATTAAACTGATATTAAAATTGCAGCCACTATATTGCATGTCAATCTCTCTTAGGTCTATTTAAGTAAAGACTTAGCCTTTTCATATGATCTTTGACCAATAAAACCTTGTTCTCGAACGTCTCATGACCCTCGAAGTATTTAACTCATACACTTACAAGAATATTACGAAAGCACTAAACTATTAACTGAAATAACAATCACGCAAGAGCTACGGTAATATCCTACCTTTATTACTTCCTCGAAAGTATACAAAAGAATGTCCTCTCTCAAAATGTTCTCTTCCCGTCTATCTCTGTTCTTCAAAAGCAAGACTCAAATAAGCTATTGGTAGACACCTATGACTTTACAATCTATAATCTTAATTGAACTGGACTAATTAGATCACATCCTATCCTTATTAGATTATATCACATTAGCCAATAAGATCTCATTCTCATCTAAATATGACTCTATCTAATAGGATTTAGCTACATCACAACCAGGGGCGGATCCAAAAATTTTTTTAAGTAGGGGCAAAATTTTAATAGAGATAAAATTTTATTTTTAATGGGGGCAAAATTTTAATAGGAGTAAAATTTTATTTTTTTTTGTGGGGGCAAAACTTAAAAAAGTACATTTTTTTTAAAGAAATCTGTTAGAGACAGTGGGGGCAAGTGCCCCCACTTGCACTCACTGTGGATCCGCCACTGATCACAACTAACAAGATAAGATATTATATTTAGCCATGAATGATACATCCATATACATGAAGAACTTTAATATCATCAATTGATCATCCCATATAGTCATTATTTTTTAGAGTTGATGTATATTTACTGTAATCTTATCCGTCATATCATCTAAAATCTCTTATTGATCTCGATTCATTGATGATAAGACATCAAAGCTCAAAGTCTTTTATAGCACACTGATCTGATCCAATACTTACCCATGTCAAGTCTGGTAATTATAGTCCATCTATTTAAGCACATATTAAATCCTTAAAGCTCCTACATATATTCTTTATATATGTGATCCAGCTAACCTTCAACTAAAGGTTCACCTTAAGTTATATTTTGATTTCACATCTGAATAAGGCATCTCATTAAGGATTTTCACCAATGTACATCAACACATGCTAACTCATCAACAATGCTTGTTTTCCTTGCCTACTCATAAATTTTTGCCTTGTTTTATCGTCCCAACTGTTAAAAATTAGTCAAGGCTTACCAATGTCAGCACAATTATGCTATTAGAACTTAAGGGCCTAATAGTTGTTAGAGATGGACGACTCCTAATAGAGCGTCCAAAAAGTTAAATGTGGTAGCTTGTAGCTTTTCTAACTAGACAATTATGTTATTAATAACCACTATGGAGAGTATATCTCATATATGAAATAAAACCCATATCGAACCTCTAAAAATCGAGGTGGTTAAAAATCTGCTCAAGGGAATAAAACTAGTTTAGAAAGAAGCTTCAATGAATTCATTGAAAAGACAAATATAAAGAAGATCATTTCATGGATAAAAGATGATAATTATCCAATGCAATCGCATATCATGTCATTAAATTACTTAACTAAGCATATGTAAACAAAAACTTTATATGAACTGTAACATTTAAATGTTAAACAAAACGGGCATACTTAAGGGTTAGTTATTCTAATTCAAAGCCTAATGTCGGGACTTCATGTTTTTTACTCTCCCATACGAATGTTATGACCCTATGTTACAAGATCTAGTTTTCCATAGTATTATTAATATTAATTATATTGATCCATTTTTTCCCCAAAAAAACGGCAGCATCTCCCTGCACTCTAAAAGTCCAGAATCCAAAGGAAGTATAACCCATTCATTAATACAATGGAGACTTGTATATATACTGTACTATAATAAAGTCAAATCCTTAAAACAAGGAGACATGACTGTATAAGAAATAATATACAATTGAATGCTAAATTATTGATATGACTCACCTCCAACGAAGAATAACAAACGAGTTATTAGACAAGAAGCCCATAATACATCAATCAACAACCCTCCTCAAGACATCAATCACCAACCCTCCTCAATTCCAAACGAATAGTTGGTACAAGACTATATATATTATGCCATATAAACTAGTACAGGTCCAGAGACTCAAGAACCCTACGAGCTTGAATTTGTAGACCAGTCAGTCTCTGTTCTGGATCCAATGTCGAGCCCCATATCAAGGAGGCTGACTTCTCACCAAGAAGTCGTCTAATGTCTTCATGTATGGTTGCCATAGGAGGCCTTTCTCTCCCATTAACATGGCCAATGAGCAGCAACAAAAACTCTCCACATTTCAATCTAATCAATAATCAAACTTCAATTTCAGTTGTAAGATATAGCTAGATCAGATAAACAAAATCATACACATAAATGACCTGAACTCATGGAAGTAAACTGAAGGTTTTAGGATAAAAGACAATTTCAGATCTCAAATTGTAATTTTACGAGGATGACACCGTTATTCTAATGTTGACAAAGCAGCTAACTTAGGAATTCAACTTGTACATTGGTTTATTCAAGTTAAATCTTTTTTACACCAAGTCCAGTAAAAATCAAAAGTCTAACAGGGCTGAGATTGCCTGAAACCATCAAACCTGACTTTCCAGTTTTCTGATCTGAAAACAACACATTTTTCACCTTAGGCTATGTTTGGTAGAACGGTTAGTAATGGAATAGAATGAAATGTAATATTATTCTATCGTTTGAGAAGAAAGTTTATAATAGAATAGAATGGAATATCATAAAAGGAGAGAGATTCACATTACATCATATTCCATTCTAAATAGTAAAAATGAGTTTCCTCCGATTTGGGAGGTTTGGAATAAAAAGTAAGATAAAAAATATGTACTACCTGATATACCCTCAACAATTTTTTATAATACCAATCATACCCTCAACTATAATAACAAGCCTATTAACATATATTTTGTTCTATAAAGGGTATAATAGTCATTATTATTATTATTATTATTATTATTATTATTATACATACATTATATTACATTTCATTCCATACATCTTCTAAACAACATTTCATTGTATTATATTATGAACCCTTCCATCTCTCCTAAATAACAATTTTTTAATATTACATCCATTTACATTCCATTTAACTCTATTAAAAACTTTACATCCAATCAAACATAGCCTTAGGAGTGATTCCTAATCAATAGTGATATAAGGCCATTAATTTAACTATTTTTGATCTCTTTAGATCCTTTTTTACAACAAGAAATAAACGAATTAAACCAGCCCCAAATTGATTAAAATCTGAGTTTAGGTTCTAGAAACAGAACTTTTGCAACCTCTTTCTTGTCATCTAGTATCGGGACTGTCCTCTAACCATTCTATATGATGAACATCTTCATAGTATAAAAAACTTCAAGTAAAATGAACAGAAAGTAATAATGTTTTGCTAGCCCACTCTTACTATAGCACATAGGTGAAATACTGTCAGCATGACAAAAATGGAAAATTCCAACAGAAAAGAGGCAGAAGACAGTAACTATGTAGATGAAAGGAACTGGTCCTACAGTCACAGTAAGGTTTTTTAAGGAAAAGAAATAATGATGAGGAAATATAAATCTGCTGACCCAAAATCATTTGCCATTTCAGAACTCCAAAAGCATATGGTAGCTGTATCAACAAAGTTGAAGTGAAACCAAATAATGAAGTTTTCAACACCAAGCAAATAGACCCTTTCCACTAGAAACCAGATCCTAAGCATCCAATGAACCACCAAAATGGAAAACGCCTAACTAAAATGCCCAATGTGGTGTTATATAAAAGAAGATTTCAAGTCATTATACCTAAGACTTTGATTTTTTTGTCAAGCCAACAATGCCAAAAGTGAGAAAATAAAAGGGATGAAATGATGATTGCCAGGTACCTGAGATTTTCATCTACTTGTTTATCCCTGATAAGCATTGTCACTTCTTCAATACCATTGCACTCCTCAAAATCCTAAGGCATTACAATGTACCATTGGTTAGATAATCAAGCTTCCTTTAATATTGAAGAAGATTCAGAACTTCTTCATGATCATCAACTATAACATATATCCCTAAAATAAAGCAATATCCAATATACAACAAGAGTACGAAGCTTGTAAACATATCTGTGATGCAGGGTCATCTTAATGAAAATTCAACATATGAAAAAGCCTCATTTATGGATTGTCAAATGCAAAATGGAGTGTTTGATATTAAGCATAGAGAATTCGAAAGGGAAGCCTAACAACATAATTTAAATCTTTCCAAAGTTAACCTTTAGAATTTCAGCATATTGTATTTCCATTTGACAATGCCAGAGCTCCTAAATTTTGTCCCAAAACAATAGCAAACTATATCAAATCCAAATTATGGGACAACAAATGGAAATTAACAGATTCTAAAGCATGAGCAAAAAATGGATATACCATTTGATTGGCCGATGATTCTAGCATAATTGATATTAGAGCATCTAAACAGGCACCTTGTTCCATAACACCTCTGGTCGATAATATATGCATTAAAACCTGCATCATATAACTAATGTCTATGAGTTTAACTGATTACAAATATCATAAGAGAGTAAAATTCTTGAAGTTCTTTTCTCTTAAGAAACTAGCAAATCACTAAGTTAAACTAATTTCCTTTTACAGGGAATTGTAAAAAATCTTCTTCTCGATAACTTAAAGAGAATTTTCTAGAATTAACAACCTGGATGCTTGGTTTAGAATTGTGATACAACTTAGTGGTTCTCCACTTTTTATTTCTGCTATGTCTCAAAAAAATCGAATTGCCTTGAATAGTACTAAGAGATGTGTCAGATTATAGCCGATTCCTAACCAGCTCATGCAAAGGTAGGAGAACGAACACCATCTTTACGTGAATTGACAATGCAAGATTAGGGGAATTAACCCCATCACTATATGAATATAACAGAATTATGAACAAATCGACTGTCCTAAATCAACATCTTCATAAAGTTGTGGATGGCAGACACAGGCCAAAGTGATACTAAAAAATTCATTAATCATCTAGTTTCAGTCTCAAAGACCACAATCGCTGACCTGGATTGCCTTTTGTTGATGAGCCAACACAGTGCTTTCTCTATGGAGCAAGCAACAACCCTCCAGAACACGAAGAGCAAGCGTGACCTCCGCATCCGTGGGAAGGCTAGTAATCTTCATAGGTTCAACGCCAAATACATGGTCCAAGCTTTCAACTTTATCATCCTCCGGCGAATCTTTAAGCGAATATTGAAATAAAACAGGAACCACTGCCCTCAACAAGCAAAACTCATGATAGGCAATCACAAATTTCAAATCCTACCAACCCTTTAACTAAAATTTCAAGAAAAGAAAAGGGAAAGGATTAACCTTGAAGGTCGGGGATGGACTGGGTATGGCAGAAGAGGTTGATGGTGAAATCTGAGTAAGCGACGGATCCCAGGAAGTTGAGGAGGGAACGGAGGGAACGGAGGCGGAGGAACGAGAATTCAGCGCGAGCGTCACGAAGGCTGGTGCGAAGGGCGAGAGTGACCTCTCTGTAAAGGCGCTGCTTTTTGAGCGAGTTAACAAGATCCTCCACTGCGGTCGTTGACGAAGGCTCAGAATCCGCATTATCGCTGGTCTGAGAACTCTTATTCAGTCCTTCACACCACATCGCCTTCTTCAGGTGCATCTTTTCAAACAGATCACAGTGAAAGAGATGAGGCAATCTCATAACAAGGAAAGTGAAAAATGAAAATGAAAGAACTAGATATTAATTTTTTTCTACATTTAGATATTCATCCCGTTCGTCCATTTAATCTAACGGTAGATATTTTTTTCTCCTCTCTTCTCTCTTATAGATCTCACACAATCTTCTGGCCGAATCTTCTGTTTATTAAATGTTATATTTTGGTGCGATATACACGCAATCTTCTGACCCAATCTTCTGATGCAATATTTTGTGAGGCGACAACGCATGCGGTCGCCCAATGCATGCCCTTGTGACTGCTTATATGTGTTGTCTCTCTTTGTTTTTCTTCTCCGCCTTTGCCTTCCTCTGCTTTCTTCTGCTTTCTCAACCTGTGGTTTTTCGTCGTTGTGGTTGCTGTCGAGAGAGTATCAGCGGTTGCCTCTGTTACTT
>JANZLD010000005.1:25712758-25727979 GCA_026413575.1 Erythroxylum carthagenense | reverse complement strand
ATAAGTTACTAAGCAAATAACACCCATAATTCGTACTAAATCCTTTAATATTCTAACCCCTAATGTGGGGCGTTACACTAATTCTCCTTAACCAATCAATATGTATAGACCTAGATATGGTCCTTAATAATATGCTGCATGTAACAAAATGATATACACCCTTTTGTGAACCTAGTTAATTCACTCCATACAATATATTGGTACACATCTTAATATGGAACTAACTAATAAGCCTAAGCCAACCATCTCATAGCACAATAGATTATATATAGCTTCAAATTAAAACATGTCAAATAACATGCATCAATCGTTATAATGTGCACATTATATATGAAAGGCAATGACATCATGAATGCAATTACAAACAACATTTGAAATAATCAATGGTGTTTCCTTGACACCATTTAACATGCACAACACCTACCGGAATAAATAGCCAACCATCATATGTGTAAGGTTTCAGTAATTCTTTTCAAAGTGTTGCGTAGACCTCTAAAGTGATTTGGTCAACCAAATGGCTAAATTTTATGAAAACAATGCTATAATGAGATGATAATTTGGCCACCAATAGTTTGTGTTCAAGCGGATGTTCTGTCGACTAAATGGGCTAATCTGGTGGAATGAATGATTCTAATGTCTTCATTAGAATTATAGAAAATTCTCTCCTGTTTTCTATATCCACTTGATTCATCAATGTTACTATTAAAAAATTATGCTTTAAAAACTAAAGTGTTAAGTACGACATCAAATTGAATCAATATGTTTCTTTATCAAAATACATTATTTCAACTTAATAATCATAAAGTGGAGCAAATAATAATATAAAAGAAACGCTCAAATAATTAGGATTAAAAGATAAATAAAGATGAGGTCAAGTCAAAAGTGAGGCTCATTATTCTGCCATACCCAATCATACAAAACAATTTCTCAGGCTCAACATCATTACAAAAACCAACAATAACATTTATCATAAAGCCCCGCAAATGCAAACATAAAGTCAGGTAAATGATAGCATGAAATTTCTGGATATCACAAGAATCTGGTCCCAAAATAAACCCTGAAATAGTTTAATAATAAAAGACAAACAAGACAGAGATCAAATCACTTATTCTACCGTGCCAATCATAAACTAATGATCATCAGAGTCTGTCTTACTCTTAATCTTAACTATGTTTTTTGTAGGAATTTTACTAGTTGATTGAAGTTATGATGGGAAGAGCCACCAAGTGTTGTCGCCCCCTCTGCTTTGGCCTTCCACTCCACTGCCTTCTTTTTCATTTCCTTGCCCTTCTCTCCATCCATTAACTCTTTCACAAGCTCAGCCACTTCATCTCTCTTGACATTGTTATCTATCTCCATGCCAATTCCCCACTCTGTGCAAGCAAACCGGCAGTTGGTCTGCTGCTCAGCGAAGAACGGCCAGCAAACCATCGGCACACCTCCACACATACTGTCCAATGTCGAATTCCAGCCCATGTGACTTAAAAATCCTCCGATAGCAGGATGCTTCAGTATATGTTCTTGAGGGCACCAGCTTGCCAGCATCCCTCTGTCCTTTGTTTCTGATACGAACTCCGGTGGCAACATCGCAGATTCGCCTACCACAAGATCGGGCCTTATGATCCATAAGAAAGGCTTCTTAGTATTGGCCAGTCCCCAGGCAAATTCGATCATTTGTTGCGGCGTTACTACTGTGATGCTACCAAAATTGACATACACCACGGAACTTGTTTCTTTGGAATCGAGCCATTTAACACACTCTTCCTCTTCTTTCCACAGATTGGATTCTATTTTTCTCGTCTGATCACCTTCTGGAATCTGATCAACAAGCAACGTAAGTGGTCCTATTGTATAAATGGGAGGATACATGGTAGAAAGAACATCCAAAACGCCCTTTTCGAAAGCGTAGAAAGTATTTATAATCACAGCAGAAGCTCTCAAAGTTCGATCCGTTTCTCTGACGACAAAGTTGAGCATTATATCGTTGATGTCCGTGGTCCTGATAAAGCTTGGAAGATCCCTTAGTCGAATATTCTTCATCCCAGGAATCCAATCTACGGCTGTTTCTAGGTAACCACTTGTTAGATCGCTCGCATCTGCAAAAACACAATCAATTAAGATTCTTTTTGGACTCACAAATATCTGATGCTACAGGTGCTAATAGTATACCTTTGAGAGGTGTTAGGCCTCTTTGTATAAGATGGCGGTAGTGCGAGTAGCTCAAAACACCACAGGCACTAGGTGTCCAGAACAGCAGGTTAGGAATTCCAATCTCTTCAGCAGCATCGAGAGTGAAGCTCATGCACGCATCGGATATAACACACTTTAGTGGAGGGATTATATCGTTCGATTTGAGCTTAGCAAGAAGGTGACGAAATGGGACCAAGCAGGTCTTGGAGGTGGAGTCACACAGGGATGGAATGTCCTGAGTTGCATTAGCATCCGATAAGGGGAGGCCATCCGGGATTGTTAGGAACTGAAAGTCTGGCAACCCATCAAGAGAGTTGGGACCTCTAGACATGAGCAACCGTCTGTGGTTGTACTCGGTGTTCACAAAAGTTATGTAAAAACCTCTGAAATGGAGGAGCTTTGCAAGCTTGAGCATTGGGGTTATGTGACCCTGAGCTGGGTATGGAATGCACACAGCATGAGGCTTGTTGACTATAGGATTGGAGCCCATCTCTTTTCTCACCTTCTCCACGTTGTGTCTCGCTCTCACACTTACAGAAAAGCTCTAGAAAGAAGTCCCTCTGTAATTCCTCTGCCTCTCCCTCTTGGCCTGCTTATGTGCATGTTTAGATAGGAAGTTGTAAGGAGCTGGAAAGACTCGCGTTTGGTAGAGTGAGAGGTCACCAATGATGCAACTCAATTTCCTAATATTAGTTTGTGGAATACATTATCGTCGTTAACGACGTTGGAGTGTTTTAGATGTGATTCACTGCATTGAAATTATTGCGAGTGCGGTGGCCATTGAATTTAATTAAAATAAAAACATTGGGACGAGAGAATGAGTAAATTATTCATTCAATATATAAAATGTTTTCCAAACAACTTAGATCTAGATCATTAGAGATTGTGGTTCAATGGAAAAAAAAAACTCGAAATAATGTTTTATCTTAATGAAAATTCAAAATTGCTTGATTCTTTTCTTTTTTTTTTTTGAAAAGAAAAATAGATTAATTATGAAATAAGAGAAGAATATAGGATAGACAAAAGGTTAAGAGATCCTTACACCGAGATGTAAGAAAAAGGCTATAAAGAAATGAAAAAGAGAACATCAAGCCCATTTAAAAGATGATATTATATCAGCTGTGTATTGTTAGTGAAGACTCTTTAACAATCAATAGCTGGTGGATGCGCCAGATAATAGCGGTTGAATGGATTTTTTAGTTGGCAAATTTCCTGTGGTTACGTTCCGTAATAATGTATGTATACACACAGGCCTCCAAAGCGACGATTCTTTGCTTACTTTAGATCTATACGCTGAGATCATGTGGTGGAAGAAAAATATTACATTGCACAAAAATCAACCCACGATACGGTCAAGGATTTGAATGCATCGGCCGTTGAATAAAATGTTTTGTCTACAGCGACATATAGACCTAGCAATTAAGACTCCTCCGTACGATATTATTTGACACTTGTTTGTTTACTAAGCGTCACTGACACAAGACCTGTATTTACATCCCTGCTGTAACCCACCGTCCCGCACGTTTCAAACAAATAAGTGAAATCAAACAACTGTTATTATTATAAATGATCTGCCTGCTACATAGAGTAATATATAAATATAAAAAATGATTAGCTTTAATTATAATAAAAAAATAATTGGCTAACAAGCTGACCTGGAGTAACTGAAGCAATCACGAAGTGAGGGAATAACACAACGGGAGTTGGGAGGTCAAGAGAGGGCCGGTAAATAGTTTAAACTAAATTATACGTTTAATGGTGAGATAATAGGTTAATAGACTCTCCAACTACAATTTATTTTGAAAAAATTAAATTAATTAAGAATAAGAAGTTGATACAAAACAGCAGCATAATCAATACAAGCGCAAGCCAACATCATTAGAGGATAAGTCTAAAGATATGGAATCCTTGATTTAGTGGAAAGGCTATGCTTCCAACTCTTCAACTGCGGTACCTATCAATTGAAATTAAGGGCAACTCAGTTTCTTCCCTTTGCTTGACGATGTTGTGCAAGATAGCAACACCACCTAGGAGATCGTCAGAAACAAATGCATCAACTTGGGATAGGGAAAATCCTTAATGGACATAAAGCCAGCGTCAACTTGGGATAGGGACCATCCTTAATAGACATAATTAAAGCTAGTTGTTTCTTCATCAGTGCAAACATTTCCGTTAAGACTTGCTACTTGTCTTTCAGGTTCCCTTAAATATCATCATATTTAATTTCTGTTCTTTCAAATCTCATAAACAATTATGTTAAAGTATATTATGACGTTGATGAATTCTTCTTTGGATCTCCATCAACTTTGAATGATCCAAACTAGTGTCTCAGGCCATGATGTAGCTAATCATGATAGGCATCTTCTTGGAGTGATTCAAAAAAATATCTCAAACCATGATGTGGCTAATCATGATAGGCTGAAGATCGGTATAACTTCATACCACCGAAAAGAAGAAAATTTGTGTTCAAAGAGTAAATATTCAATAATTTCAGGAGTTAAGGTGCAGAGAAAACAAATATTGGAAGGAGAAATGTTTCCAAGTGCTCTAGTATGAAAGAGATCTTTGGAATAGCTTGTTGGTAACAAACCATTTTGTACTAATAAACTTTTGGGGCTCTAATTCTTAGTGCTTGTTTGCAGGAAGAGTTGAAAATAAACCAGATGATTAATCCAAAGGATATAGTCGTTAGTGTTAGAATTAGGGTTGACGCTAGGAGAAATCGCTAGCACTTCGTGTTTTGAACTCTGGCTTATATTAGATTTGTTGTCTTTTAGCACTTCACAAACTGTGGCCATGAATGGAATTGTATCCTTTAGTTGAGAGAAATCATTACTCTATTAATGGCTTCAATGAACTTTAATTGTCAAACTAAAAATTAGTGAAAGAGTTATCACTCAAAGTTGTTAGTCTTGTTAGGGGTCTTAGCTTAAAGAAGTGAAGCATAGTCGAAGATGAATCGTAATTGGTTAAGCAAGACCAAAAGTTTTGATGTTTTAAGTAATGAAGATGAATTTATTTGACCTGTAAGGATTCTTTATCAACCAAGAGCCTCCAATTTTTAGTAAGATTTTATTGCTTAGTTTTAAAGGTACTACACCAAGCCCTCCATCTCTGGGAGGGCAAATATTCCTACATGCGACTTTAGCAATATAACCTCTATTAATGTCTTCAGACCATAGGAAGCTTCTGAGCAATATTTTAATGGTTTTGATTAAGTTTGTAGGAAAACTATATGAGCTAAGCAGCAGAAATGCATTGAATTTAGGGTTGAGTTTATCAAATAGATTCGTCCAGAAAGGTAAGGCATTTATTGCACCATCTATTAATTATCTTCTAATAAGGGCAAGAAGTCATTGTATGTAAGTTTCTTATTAGAGATAGGCATTCCAAGATAGTTGAAAAGGGAGTTGTCTTACCTAGAGTCCAGTTAGAATTTTCCTTCGAATGTCAAACTTCTTGACTTAATAGGTGTACATGAATATACAGAAATTTTACTACATTAATTTCAGATTTCTTATTATATAATTATTTTAAAGCTCGATACGATTTACAACATAGTTTTGAAAGTCCAAAAGTATTAGTTTGACTTTATAAAATTATGTTGCTTTAATTAGTTTGTGATTTTCAATATGCTTCTTATCTTAAAATTTATTTGAAAAATAAATAAAGCAAAGTAAATGTGTTTTTAAAATTACATTCATGTGAGAAAATCCAAGATTTTTAGGTTTTCTACAATATATTTGGAAACAAATACATATGTCTTTTAAAAAGATTTTGAGTCTTATTATGAGCCTTTAAAATTCTAAGCTTAAGAATTTTATTGTTTGATAAATTTTAAGAAAATTCTAAGCTTAAGAATTTTATTGTTTGATAAATTTTAAGACATTGGGAAGATTTTTAGGTATAAAATTGATTATATTGTTGTGATAGAATTTAAAACAATTTAAAATTTTGTTAATAATTATGCTCACAATGAGATGTTATAACTTAATATTGTGGTGTAATTTCACTATAACTTTTGATATAAATATTGGACTAAGATGATTTAAGAGGCTAAAGAAAGATAAGAGAATTCTATACAATTATTAATAGATACCAAAGTTTGACTCAAACATACTAGTAAACAGCATTGAGAAATTGGTTGACATACATATTTATCAACTAAATCAGCTTGACCCAACATTAAGAGAGAAAAGGGAAGTTGGTTGAAAGTGCTTAATACAATTTTTTTACAAATTGAAAGTCATATAAAAAATATTTCTTAAAAGGAGTTTAGATGGCCAAAGTCTAAAATCAAATTCTTAAGTATATATCAGTCATTAATATTAGTTAGTTAGTTTAAAACATAACATTCTAGTCATAGACTTGCATCTCTAAATCACCATAAAATAATATTGCAAATATGGGATCATTTGGGTAAGTAATTCATGAGAAGTTTAAAGTAGTGGCATATGAATTATCAAATTCAATTGATGGTATTTAGACTCATTATTTGGATGTCCTTTTCAACTTTTTTATAAGTTCTTATCTTTCTTTCCCTTTGTAATCCATAGACACAACAACCTAGGACTAGTTTAAATCACCTTTAATGTTACGAACTTCACCATTACAACTGATGAGATTTAATATTAATACAATAAGACCTAGGAGTATTATATAAAACACAAGTCAATCCATAAAAACAAACATAAAAATAAATGAAAGAAGGATATGAATCTCCATACTCTAGAAAAAGAAGGGATTAGGAGTGATAGAATTTTAAGATTTTGATTTTTGCTAGCAAGCTAAATAAGATATAAGCTTTTAGAGAACCTCCATTAAGAGCACCATAAAAGATGAAAAAAAAACTTTCTAATGAATCAATAATAATCAAGAACTACAAATTATAATCATCCCTAAGTATTTTATAGGCATAAAACTCTTAAAACTAAAGTTGTAAAGGAAATAAAAACTAAAACAAAAAATTTCTATCAAAATAAAAAAGTCCTCTATGTAAATAGAGCAAGACTGATACCTTTAAAAAAAACACATAAACTAAAGATGAGTTGAACATTGGTTACAAGTTAAATTTTGACATCATTTTTTTTTTGAACTCTAATATATAAAACCTCGCAAAATTAGTTACAAGGATGACTTTAAGTCCAATTACATTCTATTTCTTCAACACTCTAAAAATAATGTAAAATCAGTTTTGAGCAAATTTTGTCTAATATAAAATCTTCAATATTTCGCAAGTATACAGATCGTAACTTGAAGTAATTGAAGTGTCGATCCTATGAGGAATTAGCTAAAACTAAATGAAACCTACCTTTGCCTAAGGTTGTTGATCGGGTGTTGGTTATATGTAAGTTTTAATAATATCCTCGATAATTCACAAGTACACGGTTCATTAGAGTAGTACCTAAGATTTCAATCCCATGAGGAGGGATAATCTAATCCTAAAATTCAAGGCCAAAAAATAATACAAAAATTCAAATTGCAGTAAACTAGAAATGAGAAATTAATTCAATCAATCAAATCAAATTAAGAATCAATCATGAAAATATTAATAATTAAGCAATTGTAACACACACCCAAGAATCAACCTAAGAGAATTACTAATTGAGAGAAAGGAAATTTTACCTATCTTTAATGCTAATCTAATTGATTATAAATTACTGGATTGTTGGTTCTAGACGATCCTAGCGTTGATTACTTTCTCTCGAGTTATAACCATTAACCATAAATTATAAAGCCTAATCACATTATAGAAGTTGCAATATCTCAATTAACAACCTATCCAAAACCCTTATTAGTTATGAAATCCTCCAATAAACTAGAAGAAACTTATGCAAGATCTCTCTTAGCACAATTTACCGATTTGATTTAATTCTTGTTCTATTAAATCACCTCACTCTCGTTATCCCAATTTAATCATTTTTAATTCAATTTACCCTCTCAGTTTATTGTCGAATTATGCACTTCCAGAATCAAACCACAACAAATCCAATAACATATAAACAATCAAATTTCATTAATTCAAAGATAAAACTCCGAAGGTGAGTTTAGAACATCCTCAGCATTTAAAAATCCTATCATCAAACTATTATTCTAATTCTATACAATAATAAAATTGAAAATAAACAGAAATACGATCTGAACCGGGAAACTCCTTATCGAGAAGTACATCGAGACAACTTCTTCTCCTCTTCTCTCTCCCTTCTTCTCTTTCTCTATCTCTTGATGAAATGTCTCCAGGATTTCATTAAGGTGGCTAATGCCAAAAGCTCCCCTTCTACCTTTTTGTCTTATTTTTTTAAATATCCTTTATGTTCTGAGCAGTCTTAGGATTTTTTTGAGGTCCAAAAGGTCCAAAAAATCTTTAAAAACATGAAATTCATGAGTGTCTGCATGTCTACCCAATGCAGGCCACGATTGTGGACCATTCCCTAGGCTTCTGTCATGATCATAGCATGTAGGTCATGATCATGGGCTAACTCTGGTGCTTCTATCACGATCGTGGTCTATTATGCCATGATTGTGCGCTGTTGTCTCAGCCCAAATGTCTCCAATGATTTGAATAATTAATAATTATCAAGAATCATCAATTACAACCATCCCAAAGCCTCTTATAGGTATAAAACACTTAGAACTAAAGTTATAAAAGGAAATAAACACTTAGAATAACAAATCCCTACCAAATTGTAAATAGTATGAGATCAATGCTTGTCTTGGTCCATAATTGGTATTAATTTTATTCTAGGTAAAATTACATAAACTAGAGATGATTCCTGAACTAGATATATGTTAAACTACAATACACAAAATTTCACAAAAGATTGGTGCAAATTACAAGGATGAATTTAATATAGTTGCATTATATTTCTTATCACTCCATTAATAGTATAAAACTAGTGTTAGTTATCCCCTAAGTTTGACACCAATTATGTTATATAACTATGATTCGTTAACTTGTTCCTTCGTTTGAATCATTATGATAGAAAAGCCTCACTTATTGTATAAATATCCACCATTATAGCATTGAGGGTTTCTTTAGCCTTCTTTTCCATATTATGTGTTATTAGTCCTATATGTCCTTTAGTTTATCCTAGCAATTATTGGTGTCTGATTAGTAAGAGTTAGATTGTCATCACTTTCTCTAATATTTAAGTCCTTTAGATTAGTTCCCTATTTTAACACAATTTTCTTCTTGACAATGTGGCATACATAAAATCATAATATGATTCTAGGTGATGTTCAAGTAGTAATAGTTATATAAAAGATGGTTTGAATTTCTAGGCATTTATTTACACCTAAGATGCCCCCTTTGACTTTATCCATAGTTTTAAGCCTTTGTTTGATGACTAACCATAGTATGAATAATGCTTTAGCTATATTTTTTATTGAGTTAAAGTAACATACTATATTGAACTATTTGCTTGGAATCCTTACAAAGTCTTAGGAAAGAGTTTTTTTTTGTGTAATCTTTTAAACTTATTTCTTATCTATATAATGGAGTCCTCTTTATTAGGATTTGAATTATAGTAAGGTATAGATGCTAAAATGTTTGATAAGAACCTATGATTACATTTCTATATTCCTTGTTTAGAATTTCTTTAACCTTTGCTTAATTAGTAATAACATTTTAAAGAAAATTATATCCTAGGAGTTGGTGAAGAGTTCCAAGATTATTCCAATTATCAAAGCAAAATATTAATTCTTTTCCATTCCCAAACTGCATTCTCTCCTTATTTATAATATTTGATTAATGGTCCATGAGTTGTCTGGTCTAGTTTTAATATTCCAGAAGCTATCCTTATCTTTTATCTCCTATTTGAATAAATTCAACTCTAAAAGGATCCATGTTAAGGAGGTAGCAATTTTTCTTAAATCTGTGGAAGATAAAGAGATAAAGGATATTATGTTAAGATGAATAGAGTGAAAGCTCCTAATTCAGATGTTTTGAGTGGTTACATTTTTAACAAATCTTAGGAAGTGACAGGTCAGATGGTAAAAGATGGAGTTCATGAATTCATTACAAGGGGCATCCAATTGAAGGAAATCAATAAAACTTTCCTTTGTTTTCTCTTAAAAGGCCCCAATCCCATTTGTTTTGGTGACTATAGGCTTATAACTTGCTCAAACTTCATTTACAAGTTTATTACCAAAATTCTACTTGCTAGATTGAAGGCTTCCTTCCTATATTTGATCTATGAGGACCAAGGGGCTTTCATGGAGAATAGAAATATTAGGGAAAATATTTTGATAGTTTAAAATTTATTGAAGGGGTATTTAAGAAGTAAATTCACTCTAAATTACACTTTATTTCAATAAGGTTTTTGATACTATAAGTTGGGAATTTTGGCTAAAACTTCTATAGATGTTTGGTTTTCCTAGTGGTTTCATTGGATGGATTAAAGCATGTATCGCATCAACTTCTTATTGTGCTCAAGCAAGTGGTAGCCTTTAAAAGATCATTAAAGGTATAAGAGGATTAAGATAAGGGGATCCTATACCTCTTTATATTATACATGAAGGATGTTAATCTCTTAATAAAACATGATGTTGGGAGAAACACAAAGTTCAGATAACACTCTAAGTGTAGGAAAGTTGAATTAACAAATTTGTGTTTTACAGATGACTTATTATTGTTTTTTAAGGCTCACCTGGAATTAGTTTAAACATTAACGAATACCTTAAATGACTTCAACTATATCTCTACTTTGGAAGTCAATCTAAAAAAATTCACTTTATTATCTCTAAACAACTCAATTGGAGACTAAAACAGCAAGAATTACTAGTATGCAAAGAGCCTCCTATATTATATCTGGGGCTCCAATCTCTACAAGAAGACCAAACTTTAGTGGATGTCTTCCCTTAGTGGAGAAAGTATAAAGAAGACTAAACTCTTGGGTGAATATATCTCTTTCCTATACAGGTAAACTTTAGTTAATCAGATCAATCCTTTGTTCTCTCTATATATATTAGTGCACTCATTTTTTTTAAAAAAATCTCATAAAGTCTCTAGACAGATTGCCAAGGAAGTCACTTTAGAGCCATTCTAGGGGTGAATGGGGAGTTTTAAAAGTCAAATGAGTTGATTTTTTCCTTAACAAGGAAGGAGGCTTAGGTGTCAATCCAATCAAAACAACTAATCTTTCTTTAACATTAAAGAGGCTTCAGTGGATAGTAGAGGATAGGAATTATTTATAGAAGAAATGGATCATAGCTACTTTGTTAAGCACATGAGTATTTGGGCTACTAAAAAGTGCTCTACCTTCTCCTGGTTCATCACCTAATTACTTCAACTAAGAGATAATGTTAAGCTAGAAATGGCTTGCAAGATTGGGAATGGGGAATATGCTTTTGTGCGGATTGATAATTTGTCAAGTTATAAACAACTTCTCCATCTTTTTAGAAATATGTCGCTTTGTGAAATTTCCTTTTAGAAGCTAAGGTAAGCACATTAATTTGTCAAGGTTTTAGGCAATTTCTTGAAGAAATAAGGGATATCCAATATGACTAATCCCTAAATACCTATTTAGTAGACAAATTCTTATCAAAAGGGAAGCATGCTGACCTTTTAACTAGCAAGATTAGCAAGGATATGATCAGAAGCAAAAATCTTGGAGTAACTTAGCACAAATAGTAGGAGTAAGTACTTACTACCTAAAACCTCTTTCCAATTATGACTGACCATTAAAAATAGGCTAAACATTGCATATATACTAAGCTACTATCTTTAAACATAGCCTTATGCCTAAAATTGGATGAAACTTAAGACCATTTATTTTTTAATGTAGTTCAAAATGTTATAAAAGGGTTAAGCTTATGGAACTATATAAGGAATTCACTCGCGGAAACCATCTGATGGCTTCTAAATCATCCTACGTTACCAAGAGCTACTCTTCAAGTATATATAAATGCAATGGGGACCTGTGTGTAAACTATCTTAAAAGAAAGGAACTTTAAAAGATTGAAAAATAAAGCTACTGCTCTGAAGGAAGTAATAATGGCAGTGGTTTATCTGTACAAGTTATCTCATTCTAATAAGGGATATAGCTAAAGTTTGCAATCCTATCGTAGCTTCTTCTTGTAGAATCTATTTTTCAACATTGCATTAATATACTGATGTAAGGGTATTTCCTTTAGGTCTCTTATACTTCTAACATTTCAATGCTTTTAATGAATTTCTTAAAAATTTTCAAATAAATTGTATTTCCAATACTCACACCCCCTCACTTCTTTTACCATCTAGGTAAATGGTGAGCCTACAGTTTGCTTTAATGGAACTAAAAGTTCAAGGTAAGGAAATCATTTATCTCATTTCCTCTTCTCCTTAAGAATTAAAGTCCTTTGCAAAATGATAGCATATAGCATTAAGAAGGAAAGTACATTAAAATATCACCTTAAATGGGGAAAAACTAGTGTCACTCAATCTATCATTTGTGGATGAATTCATACTACTATATCAAGCTAATGTAAACTTAATCAAAACACTAATAGAAATCCTAAAATCATTCAACCCTGTATCAGGTTTAGCTATAAACCAAGTAAACATTAGCTTATTTGTTTTAACTAATGTGCTAGAAACATGGAACACACTTTTGGAAATCTCAAAGCTTAAGTGTTGGCAAATTTAATTCAAATATTTAGGGATTCCAATCTCAATAAGATAATAACATACAGAGGTTTAATTCATAAGAGGATAGGTCATTAGAATAATAAGTTCTTATCTTTTCGTGAAATACTATAACTAATCATCTATATCTTAAATAACATAAGTACTCAGAAATGTTGTCGCATTTACCTCCCCTAGAACCTCATCAAGGATATAGGGAAGATGTTAAATAATTTTAGGCAAATCTAATGATGCCTCTAATGTCAAAGTAAAATGTTCTAATATTTGGTATTCTAAGAACGAGTGGGGCTTCAAGATAAACACAATCAAAAGCTTCAAAACTTATATGGAAACTTTTCATAAACAGTGAATCCATTTAGGTCAAATAAATGCATTCATACATCTTAAAAGGAAAAAACTGCTTAAGTATTAATCCAAGTCAAAAAATTAGTTATCTACGAAACAAATGCTAAAAATTAGGAAGATTAAAAATGAGATTGGTTATAGGAAAAAATACTTGATTTTGTGTGATAATTGGAATGACCTGGGAAACTTTAACCTATCATATGGCATAGAAAACCTCAAGTCACTTATTCCACTAAAGGCCAAGGTAAATAATGTGCTCTGTGGAATTGAAAGATGTAAAAGTTCATATTCAAAGAAGGAAGAAGAGGATGGATTCGAATTAACAAAAACTAAATCTGATACGCAGGGTTTCAAATTTACCTACTAGACCTTATGAAGAACTTGTTTCAAGCAACCTAGATAACGGGTAAAGAGCAAACCAAGAAAGTTGTTAGGATCAAAATCACGTCACAATCTGATTCAGTTGATAGATGATGTTCAATTCTTAAGTTGAAAAGAACAAGAGAGTTTTCTGCTCTCAATATAGCCGACGGCTCACGGAAAATAATATAATCAAAGTTGTATTTTGAAAAACCCTAAAATATAAATATTTATACCTAGGCTTAATGCTAAAGGACTTGGACTTAAAAGACATGGAAGCTCAAAATATAATTATAACTTAAAACAAGTCCAAAATAGAATAATAAAAACACATCTAGGCCTGGCCTAACGCGCTCCCAAGTCTGATCATGATGTGCGACCCAACACAATAGTCTTCAAGTCCCAAGTGAGTCCGATCCAAGGATTTAAGATAAATAGATTAATTTGGGCTGTGATTCAGATAGCTCTCCTCTAACAGGCTTGGTGCACTCCATTCTCTCCACAAATTGGCCCACATGTGCATAGATAGCTTCCTTGAATTTCTCAGTCCTAGTTTTAGACATAGGTTCAACTGGAATGACAAACTCGTCTCTATCATGCATGTCATTTCCATAGTGATCCTTGCTCCTGTTCACATCAGTAAATGCCATCATTGAGAATGGATCATGGCATTGTAAATTGAAGGCTTTCAAAACTATCATTAGTAGAATTTCTTACAAACCAAATATAGAAAAGGAGGATAGAACTACTAAGGATAACCACCTCTTTAATTTATCAACTAATAAATCATGTATTCATGGTTTCCAACTTCCTAAACAAATGGTACCACGGTGGAAACTTGTATAATTCAAGGATAATTGCCAAAAGCTTACTTTACACTTTTGATTGATATTAATCAAATGTTAAATACGCTAGATAGACTAATAGGCACTTCCCTCATTAGCAACTCACGGGAGTTATTCGGCCTAGATACTGAAACATCGGATCATATACTATACTCATGCAGATACCTATATTCATATGGAGCCATCTATTAAATCTCTGTATGATTCAATGTATGGAAAGTAACCGGTATTAAATGGTAACTTGGGCAGGGAAACTTAGATTTACACGCCAAAAAAATTTGACCGTATCCAAGCCTAGCACCTATGGAATCTAGAGGGAAAGAAATAGGAGAACCTTTAATAATGAAATACTTAATCTTCAATATTTCACTCTAATTACTACTTGTTGGATTATTAAGTGGATATTGGCAAAGAATATAAAGTGTTTAATTACTACTTTGTAAATTCACATCTTTAGTAATCAGATTCCCTATTTCTTAAACGAGTATAACTCCAATTATATTGCGTGTATGTTGCTCTTCCTTTCCAGGTCATCTTATGATCACTTAACTTTGTAATATTTAAGTTAGTTGCTTAACTCTATGTAGTTTTTTTGGGCTACCAGCCATGTTTTCTTTCAGATTCATTGTTTAAAAGAAAAAGAATAAGTTGAAGATTCAAGCTCAAATTCTATTGACAAGAACGCTAATATAAATACAATATACAGTGGCATTAATCTCGTTAATCAGGATTCTATACTCAAGCTACTTACGGTAACAAAGTAATGCTAGAGATCTGCCCCAATTGAGGTAGTGACCCAATGAATAGGAAATTGTTATGAGGAGTATGTATTAAGGAAATTGACTGAATTATAGGAT
>JANZLD010000005.1:25697924-25712658 GCA_026413575.1 Erythroxylum carthagenense | reverse complement strand
CAGTATACGGCTATAAAAGCCCAGTATTACATTTCTCAGTATCACTCAGTAATTCAATCCAATACAGTAATTCGGTGGGGGGACTTTCTCAGACAGTGCAAGTCATCCATGTCTGGAAATTGTTGACGAAAGCGCAACATCCACAAAAGAAACATGTGCTACTTTGATTCACCACTCTCAGTGTCTCTGGCAGAAGTTTGGTTACAGAGTTGACAGTGGACATCACCGCTACAAGATGCCAGAACGTGAGGGGAGACAGGCAGGACGGTGGAAGATTTGCTGTATTCCACCTGTAAGGATGCGTTCACTGCTCACAAATAGTTTTTCCTTTCTAGAAGTCTGAACCATCTGAAATTTCTCAGCAGCAGCGTGGAGGTGCAATTGAATTTATGACCGAGTCCAACGGTTAATTATTCCTGATGAGATGGATATGTTCACACACATTCTTATTTAATTCAACAATGGCATGTCCACCCGATTTAAACTGAGCCAAAGTTGGTTCTAAAAACAGTTGTCGTCAGGTTAACCAAAAACAAAAGGATTGTATCCAAGCTATTTCACTTTCAACACCATTTACAAATCGTACTGCTAAATGCTGGAGCAACTTAAATATAGAAATTGGAGAGCTTGTAGAAAGAAACGGAAGCTTTACCATTGAGAGTAAACCGCTATTTCTATATTTAAGTTGGCCCAATCTGTGCCTTTCGTAAACTATATAGTCTAATAATTAACAATATTAGTTTCCGGGTGGCTTATTATAGAAATGCTGGAATTTTCTTAATATTTTGGATACAATCAAGTACAGTAAGAGTTCATTGTCTCATGGTGGGCCGACGTCATGGCATACGTGAATACAGTTGCGGAAGAAATGTCAATTATCGGAGTCTGATCGAGCAGTTTGTGCACCTACATATATATAAATGTATAATTGTAAAACTCAACGTGGTGGTCCAATGGTTACTGTTGCCTAAAACATTTAGAATGTACAGAATTGAACAAGGAGAGCATTGGTTGAATGTCAATGTATATAATGTATATCGAGCCAGAAAAAGAAGGTGGAAAATCTCGAACAATTCTTGTCGTGGTCTCAAACGGTGTATAATTCAAATCTCGTACCTAATTTCTTTGTTTCTCTTTGTAAATAAAACTTCGTTATGGATCTGATCAGGTCTTACGCTCACTATAACCGACCTTGTGCTATAATAATCAATGTTAAATATTTAACGTATTATGATTCAAATCTTAACAAGGGACATTACACTCTGGAATATAAAAAAGCACAAAATGACTTGCACTGTTGGATACCACGTAAGAAAGAGAACTCAACATTCGAATGGTCAATATCAACTAGCTGAAGCTTTTACATGTACGTTAATATACACCATAAAAGAGAAATCTTTTCAATTTAGTCAAATTAGTATTTCTAACACGTATTTAACTTTTGACCCTAGTTTCAAGATTTTATTTTTTTTTCTAGAAAACATTAATTTATTCCATCATCAATGAAACATATACTACTAATTAAATAATATATCATAGTTGTTTATTATCTTTACAATTTTAAATCACATAAATTTTAAACATATAGGAAGTCATGAATCCTTTTGGCAATAAATGATTTTTTATTTATTCAAAAATAAAAAACATCAATAATTTTTAATGGTACATTAAATTGATTAGTTTTAATTATACCTACATATCACTATCTCTATATATTCAATTAATTCATTATGAAATATCATGAATGTATTGACACTTATTAATTCATATGTTGCACACATTAATTTAAATTATATATATAATTTTTTGTTATGTATAATTTATACACTTTAATATCTATGACCTAATTTGGTCACAAATTCTAAAATTCTATTATGGCTACTTCTCCATTAATTAATGAATAGTTGTCAATTACATAACTAAAAAGAAAATTAGTAGCCAAATTTTTGTATAATTTTTTTCTTAAGTTTTAAAGTTGTGAAATTAAAGGAAGCTATATAAGAAAAATATATTATATGAAACAAATAAAATAGCTATGTGGGTAAAAGACACCAATCTTTCTTATAGCTTCATCAATTTCATAAAAAAATTTATAGTTTAAAATCTATCGGGAGGCAATTATGTATTGTAAAAAGTATGGCATTAGTATTCCGATTAAGTTAGTTTAGCTCATTTATTTGACATTTTCATATACGTAATACTCTATGTGAATAGTCATATCTGATCACATTTTTCAAATATATGTAGTTTTAATATTATTCCACAAGCGTACGGGTCATTTACGTAGTATCTAAGGTGTCGATCCCACTATGAGAGTTAATCTAATCCTAAAATCTAAGGCCGAAATAAATTGCAAAAATTTAACTATAACTAAGCTAAAATAATAATGCAATTCAATCAATCAATGCAATCAACCAATTCAATCCAAGAATAAATAACGAAATATTAACAAATCAGCAAATTGTAATGCACACACTAAGAATCAACCTAAGGAACTACCAATTAAGAGAAAGGGGAAAATTTTACCTATCTTCAATGCTAACCTAATTAATTATGAAATGTCGAATTATTAGTCCTGGACTATCCTAAGTTGGTTACTCTCTTTCGAGTTATAATCAAAAGTCCTAAATTATAAACCCTAATCAAATTATGGAATATTGTAATTTCTCAATTTACAATTTATCCAAACCCTAATTAGATCTGAAGTTTTCCACTAGACTACCAGAACCTATGTGAGATCTCTCATCACACAATTACCAATTTGATTGATTTCTTGTTTTTATTAAATTACCTAACTCTCGTTAGCCTAATTTAATTATTTTTTTATCAGTTCACCCTTTCAGTCTATTACCGATTTATGAAAATGTAGAAATCAATCACAATGAGCCCAATTCACATAAACAATCACATTTTTTAAAAAATAAAAGATAAAAATAACCCTAAGATGAGTTTAGACAATCCTCAACATTTATAAATCCTATCTCAACAGCTATCCCAATTCTATACATAGATAAAAATGGAAATATGCAACATCCCATTTTTTCCATGTTAAGGGTTAGAACCCTATAATACTGAATATGAGAGATAATATTGAGAAACTAGGACATGCATTTCATGCTCGTGCATTTAGCATACATGCACGTAAATTTGATAATTGCAAACATTATAATGATTGTACATGCACTCATTTGACATTTATCAGAAATAGTTTATCTTAATTGATTTATAAATGTGCTTATATTGTGAATTGTGGATATTATATGTCTTAAAAATTAATTTGGTGAGTAAAATTATTGATCTAAAATTTTTGGAGAAATTTAGGAAATTTTGGGAAATTTTGGCCTAGGAAAAATGCCAAATGGCAAGACAATTGATAAATTATAATAGAAATAAGTTACAAGTGGTAATAGAAATATTAATAAGTGGTATAGAAAATTGGGTGAAAAATGGTTTGGAGATTTGGAGACAAATGGATTAGATGTTAAGAGATATTAGTTAGCTTAAGAAAATGACTTACTAATTTGGTTATTTAAGTGGTAAGTGTCATGAAACATGTCATGACACTCAACAAGCATTTGTTTACCTTGCTTTTAAACCCATCCCATGATATTTACATTTTGAAAGACCATCTTTATTTTTGTCTTTTATTTTTTCTTCATCTTTTTTCATTTTCTTCACTCATAACCATCTCACTCTCACCCTCATCACATTAAGTTCTTGCTATCCTTCACTTTGTTTCTTCAAGATCCTTATTATCTCTTCATCTTGTAACTAAATACCTAACCTATTTCTCCTTGAAAGATTAATGATTGTGTAAAGCTTGGAAAGCTAGGGTTTATGTGATTTTAAAGAAGCTTGGACTTTTATCAAGTAAGTTATACATTAATCTTCATGGGTTGTTCAAATATAAACATATGTGATGATAGTTTAAGGTGAAATGATCATGATAGTGGAGTTAAATATATGTTGTAATATGGATGAGGAAATAAGTAGGTGTATGTTACATTTTTGTGTATAGGGTTAGTGCAAGAAAATGAACATTTTTTGTGTATAGGATTAGTGCAAGAAAATGATGAATGAATGTATAAGTTGTATTCTATTTTTAAGAGTATGAAAACCATGGATTATAAGTTGTTATGTAAATGAAACAAAATAGGATTTAAGGTATAATGAAGGTAAAATTTATGCTTCAGAAAGGTGTTTGAGAAATGTTCTTGAAATGAGAAGAAATAAGATTTATGTATGATAATAAATGATGAAGATTATGTTCAGTTTTTGTATGATTAATAAACAATGGTTCATGGATGGTTTCATGTATGTTATTGAGTTAAAAAGATTAAGGTGACAATGAAGAGGAAATGATGTAGGGATGATGAACTATGTATAAGATGGTTTGAATGTAACATATAGGAGTTGAAAATCTAGAAAAGTGTGAAAGAAGAATTGATGGAATATGTTAGCTGTAGTGTTTTCTCGAAACATGCATATGTATTTTAGCTATATCTTGACCTTTAAATATCCAAATTGGATGATTTTAATTTTAGATTAAACTAGCAACCGATGGCTACATTTTTCATGAAGGAATAGAATTTAAATTCTGTCTCTAAATGTTTCAAAATTTTCCCTAAAGTTAAGTACAGTGTGCTGTCATGATGTGAGAACAGTCTGTAGTATTTTGGGTATAACATTAAGAATACTGAACGACAATGCATGAAATTGATGTCCTTAAAAACTTAAGACATATGTAACATTTTTTTATAAGAATATATTACTTAAATACCTCATTTTTCTTTGTCAAAATGGTCATGAAAATTTGACCCGAAAATCTATTTTAAAAAAAGTTAGAATTTGGAAGAACAAAGCTGGGATTTTTAGATGGAAGCATCCTATGATCGTGGGAACAAGTTAAACATCAAATATGCTTCTTTTATGTGTGGTTTGGGACAAAAAATGCTTAGGTACTTTCATATGATGCATTTAGGCTTGAATGAAGCTTGAATTGAACCTAGAATGATGCTTGAATAAGGGATTAAATATATGATATGTTTAGGCTGATGAATGAGGATATAAATTCAAGAATGGATTGTTATTTACCAAGTGTTCAGATCTAAAATTTTGGAGATGTTATAAGAATAAAAGTGATCCTATGAAGGATAATGGGATCCAAAGAAGTGAATGATGAGTATTAAGTAAAGGTGAATAATAAATTGGATATTTTGTGATCTTTTAATGCCTGAATGGTCTTAGTAAATGATTGAACGATGAACTTAGAATAATCTTATACAAATGAAGCGTAAATCTAGGTTTAATTTAGACATATATAAGTTATAAAGTATGAATGATCATAAGATGTTAATTAAGGAAATATACCGAGATTATCATTAAGCATGCATTAGACATATCACATATTCATATATATATGATTGAGTATTCATGAAAATGTGCAAATTAGTAATGTGCAAATGTGTATGTATTTCATGATATAGAAGAGCAATTAGAGCGACAATGTCCAAACATTGCCAAGACGCCGAGGAAATAACTATCTAGAGCATACTGTGAGTAATTTAAATGGTCTCACGTTGATTTATTGTTTCGTTTAAATTTTGAATTGAATTATTATATGATGTGAATGTGTTGATTCCAGACATTGAATGTGTAAGGTGTTTGATGCATGAATAACATATTGGAACTGCTCATTGTATGTGAATTTGACAGAATATATGATACTCAACTTAATTGTTGAATGGCAGACCAAGGTTCGATGGTGAATGTGCATGTGAAAAAAATCGAGCACAAGTGAATGATTGAATACATATGATGCATTTTACTACATGAATGCATGATAACAAAAAGGCAGTTGTAACTAATGTTGCCTTTGAAAAAGAGCTTAAAGCTCAAAATATGGTAAGAGCCTCTAGCTCACTATGTATAATGAGCTCTATATCCCCAATGGATAAGAGACAATCATTAATGAATCTAGTATTCGCAATGGATACGGGACAGTGAAAAAAGCACTCAGTCATAACAAATTAATAAATGAAAGTGAGTCTCATGAACATTGCATATACAATTTATTATGAATTACATAAATGATTAAATTGAATTGTATGAACCCTTATGAATGTAACAGGTAAATAAGTGAACCAAGTATTATATGGTGTTTTTTGATAATTGGTGAAAGATTTGCATTATATGATGTCATAAATTGTTTGCGAACTTGAAACATGAACTATATGTGTTATATGTTATGAATGAGACATCGATAATGGGTAGCTCACTAAGTTAGCAAAACTTATAAAAATTACAACGTTGACTTTACGGATGCGAGATAGTGGGCTTAGCTTCTAAGACAACTTAGAAGAGATCTAATACTGCTTTTGGATAGAAGAAATAGCTCAAAGGTCAGTCAGCTAAGACTAAAGGATTTAGATAGAATTTTGTATAGTTCCTCAGTCATGTAACATATAGCATATTTTGTAATAGAGATGTATACTCTGATAGTTATTTGATATTATTTATAAGGATGAAGGATGTAATGCTACAATGTATATTCAGATTTATGAAATGAAAATGAGGAATTGAGTTTTTAGATATTATGATATTTGTGTTTAATGATGATGCCATGAGAAGTGAATTTGACTACTCTAGGGCATTGCTTCCATCGGGCATATGCTCAAATGTCTGAAGGACGTATGGGCATAAATGTCTGATGGGAGTGAGGTGCTACAAAATACACTGAAAATAGATCTGAATGGATGATGGAGGTAGGAACGACGAGAAACCTCCTATAATAAGGAGTACTTCGTGTAGGCTTATTCTCCACGTCTCTCTTCATTCATCTTTTTCTCAATCTCTTGATGAACTGGGATTCATGATGGCGGCTTATGCAAGAAGCTCCTCTTTTTCTCCTTTTTATGTCCTTTTTTATACTTCTTTATGTTTTAGATAACCCTATGGTTTTTTGGTGGCCGAAAGGTCCAAAAAATCCCTTGAAACATGAAGTTCATGAGCGTTTGCGTTTCTACTGACAAAGGCCATGATTATGGCCTACATTTGAGCCTTTTGTTATGATCACTCCATGATCGTAGGCTGTTGTTTTAGCCCGAATATCTTCTGAAACTCCTTCGTTCTTCAATACTAACCCTGAAACACTAGCAAATACCTCAAGGTACCTCAAAATATAATATCTAAGCTCAAATGCTTGTACTAACCTATAAAACACTTAAAACACAAATAATTAACAAAGTAACACAATTCTAACCTAAATACATACTAAATGATCAAATTAATAGCTAAACTCATATCAAACTATGCCCTAAAATACGATGCTATTTACACTTATCGCATCTCCACACTTAAAAGTTTGCTTGTCCTCAAGCAAACAAAAACAATCAACCAAATTAAGAAAACACAAAACATGCATATGCAATAATGAGACAATGGCTTCAACTTAGCGAAACAAACTTAACTATAAGCACCATCCTTCAAGTCATTCTAACTTATTAACAACTGAAATTCGTGTCTAAGCACCTTAGATTAAATATACAAATTAATCAACATTTTAATGTTAATTCTATTCACCTCTATCACTTGCACACACATATTGATAATCATTCAGTGAAAACAAAAGTGTAGCTATTCCTCAGTAGGTTTTCATAAAAAATCAAGCTACTAACAAGTTTGGTAGGTTTTAATTTGAAAATATTCTTTTTGTTATTTTTTCTTTAAGGAAATGAACCTAGTCTTTTTATGCGGAGGCAAACATTTATGATGTCATTACAGTTACTTAACTAAGTCATGTTGTTATTAAGCTATTTGGTTGGAATTTCATTATAGCCTTTTTACGTAAAGGCACACTTTTGTGATACGTGTTGATCTGATTACTTAGCTACTTCACATTCTTAACTGGCTACTAGCTCTATTCATAACCTGAAGGCAGTGAAATAGTCATTTTAATTAAAATTTATACATTTTTCCTTTTTATAACACAAAAAATTTGCCTATTGTATTGCTTTAGCTAATCATTCTCATGAACATGTACTAAAAATGCCACTTATTTGATTGACCTAAAATTATAAATGAGTATGCCAAATTCCAAAGGTAAATGGACTAATATCGTATCCCAATTAACTAGCATATTTGGCCCTAAGCATCTTAGGTCACTAATTTCATAAGCTAATAAATCTTCGCAACCTAATAGGCTATGTTTAAGGTTAAATCTATCCTATTAAGTCCTAGCCATTGAAGCATTCACATAATTCACATCATGCGACCTAAACAAACTATCATACAATATGCAAAACTCACACTCAAGATAAAAACACACACAACCCTCCCTACACTTGAACAAAACATTGTCCTCAATGATGACTGAGGTGGTGATGTGCCAGAGGTAAAGACTAAATGCGCTTGACACCAAGCTGGTTTCCTTTTCTTATAATTGATTCAAAAAGAGTAATAGAGTTAGCAATCCAAAATATTCCAAATCATTAAGAACTTATTTTTGAAATTTAAAACAAATCTAACTATGCAACAATTTAAACCTAACTTCTAAACATGTTAATTTATAGTCATTAGCTTGACCTTGTATCATTGGAAACTCAGCTGGGATCACTTATGAGCGGCTTGCTTTTACCCTTTTTGTTCAACATTAGTTTTATAGCCTATAAGTAAGCTACAAATTTCAAAATGATTAGAAGGATAATATTGATAAAGTTGAAAAAACCAATTATTTTCAGTAACATCCTTTTTATTAACAAACTGTCAATAAAATAGGGAATAATGAAACTCCCTTAATCTTCCATCAAGTCCAACAGTTTTTCCTATAAGAAGGTGAGTTGCTCTCTTTCTTCCTTAATTACCTTTGTCTCCTCTACTTCTTCTGCTTCACAAATAGGGACTTTCATAGGTTCTTCAAACTCGATGTTTGTTATCATATGTTCTTTTTCCTTTTGTTCTTTAGAAGATTTGAACACATCAATTATCATAAATGAGCTACTCTCCTTCAGATTCTTTAATATATCATTCATGTTAAATGCCGCTTGGTCATCATTAATCCGAAAGATAAGGTTCTTTTCATGGACATCTACCAAAGATTTTTTGATGTTTTTACATGGTATATCAAGAACTAGTGATTAATAGGGAGGGTTGGCGTTCTTTTCTTCATCCTCTTTCTTTATCTCTTGGTTTTCAATAAGGTGGGGTTAAGTTTGGTTTTCCATTGATTTTTCTAGCTCTCCCCCATTCTTAGATGTGATAGCCTTATATTGCTCTCTTTGATATATTTCTATATTACTTAGAGAGTCTTCCAGACTTCTCTTATAAAATTCATGAGAAAGTTGTCTCACTCGAATCTCTAGCTTGTGAATAGACAAGGCATGATTTTTTGTTAGTTGCTTAACTTTCTCTTTTAGTCTCTTCCGTCCCTCTTCCATGTCCTTGAGCTTATCTAGGATATTGTCCAATTTAGAATCTCATAAACTGGACTCATCTTGCTGAAATCCTAATAGGTCTTAATGTCCTAAGTAAGTCCATACATTATTAGACCAATAGAAATTTGGATGGTTCTACCAACCTAGAGTGTACATGTTCCAACCAAGATTGTTACTTCTCTAACCATAATGTGCCTTATTGTAGTTCGCAAAAGTTACTTGCTCCCTATAACATCTATCCTTCATCATTGTTCTTTCCATTTCTTCTTGACATCTAGCTCTTCAAATGTCTCATTTCTCATTCTAAGATGTCTTGCTGTGTCTTTACTTTATGCCCTAAACTTCTTTCTCTATTTTTTCCTTTTCTAAAATAAAAAATAGTGAAAAAAATTAGAATAAAGAAATAAACTAATCACCTCCTCGAAAATGGCGCTAAATTGATCGTGGTTTTTTGATATATGTAGATTTAATATTTTAACCTCGATATTCCGTAAGCATATGGGTCATTCGTGCAATATCTAAGGTGTCAATCCCACGAGGAGGGTTAATCTAATCTTAAACTCTAAGGCCAAAACAAATTACAAAACTTCAACAGTATCTAAGCTAAAACAATAACGCAATTCAATCAATCAATTAAATCAAACAATTTAACTTAAGAATAAATCATGAAATATTATCAAATCAATAAATTGCAGTGCATTTACCATGAATCAACCTAAGGAACTATCAGTTGAGAGAAAGGGGAAATTTTTACTTATCTTAAACACTAACCTAATTAATTATAAAATGTCGGATTATTGGTCCAGGACTATCTTAGGGTTGTTTACTCTCTCCCGAGTTATAACCAAAAGCCCTATATTGTAAACCCTATCAGATTATGGAAAATTACAATTACTCAATTCACAATTTATCCAAACCTTAGATCTGAAGTTTTGCACTAGACTATTGAAACCTATGTGAGATCTCTTATCACACAATTACCAATTTAATTGATTTCTTATTCTTATTAAATTACCTAACTTTTCTTAACCCAATTTAATTATTTTGCATTAGTTCACCCTCTCAGTCTATTACCGATTTATGATAATGTAGAAATCAATCACAATGAATCCAATTAACATAAACAATCAGATTTTTTAAATAAAAAATAAAAATAACCCAAAGGTTAGTTTAGACAATCCTCAACATTGATAAATCCTATCTCAACATCTATTCCAATTCTATATATAGATAAAAATGAAGATACACTAGAAAGTAGATCCGAAAGGATGATAGAGACAACAACGATGAGAACGTACTATTTCGGGAAGTACTTCGTGTAGGCTTCTCTCCACGTGTCTCTTGCTTCGTCTCTTTCTCAATCTCTCGATGAAATCTCTCTATGGTTTTGTGATGTTGGCTCATGCAAGAAGCTCCTCTTTTTCTCACCCTTTTGTTCTTGTTTATGCTTCTTTGTGTTTTGGGTATCCCTTGAGTTTTTTTGAGGTCCAAAAAGTCCAAAAAATCTCTCGAAACATGAAGCTCATGAGCGTTTTCCTATCTGCCCGACGCAGGCCATGATTATGGCCTATTGTTTCATCCTAAATATCTGACTCCATTCTTCGATGCTACCCCTAAAATACTAGAAAACACATCAAGGTACTTCAAAAATATAATATCTAAGCTAAAAAGTTTGTACTGACCCATGAAACACTTAAAACATAAATAATTAACAAACTAACACAATTCTAACCTAAACATATATTAAATGATCGAATTAACAGCTAAATACAAATCAAACTATGCCCTAAAACATGAAGCAATTTATACTTATTAATATCATAAGAGGTTATTGGAATTTACCAAACTAAAAGGACTATTTCTATTAAAATAAATATGTTAGTCCCTAATAGCATCTAAAAAGGAGGTAAATTAGGTTCTAGAAACTTTTAAAACAATGATTTCAAGATGATATCTACTTGGTAAAGGCCTTTAAAAGATTTTAAAATAAATGATAAAATGTAATTTCAATTTGAATAAGCTCAATCAATCAATTAATTGAAAAATAAAGAATATAGGAAAGAGAGATTACAAACCAATTTTATAATGGTTCAATAAACAAACATTGTCTATATCCACTCCTTAAGTCTCTCTTGTAATTCTAGTAATCTCCTTTTTAACTAGTTAAAGAGGAACATTCTTTGCAATAATCTTTTATCGACAAATAAGAAACTTTGCACACTATTCCTTAAAGGTTAAATAGAAACATCAATGCTTCATGATATACACAAAATACAAGATTGTCGACCCTATTTGAATGTTTTCAACTCGAATAATTCTTGCTTGCTCACTTTAATGTTTAAGGTCTCTCAACTACCTCACAACAAACGAAGGAATGCTTATAAATGCTAAAATACTACTGTAGAAGTCCTATTATAACCCATAAAAGTCATAAGTATGTTCAACATCTAAAATACCATGTATTTGTACCTACATTAGTTTTAAAAAGTCATTAGATGCAAAAACTAGACATTGTAATGGCTAAAAACAATGATGTTGGCAGACCAAAATTAGAACTATAGATATTACTCATCTTTCTATTATCTAATCTAATAAAATAATGACTGAATTTTTAAAAAATAACTAAACTAAAATGAAAAGTGAGAGTTAACCAATCAAGGCAATTAATAAGAATAAATAACTAATAGATAAAATAAATCCTGAGAACTTTTTTAAGCTTGAATTTATCTTGATTTGATGTTTAATCTTAGTATCTTAAACCAAAGGAAAAATTGAAGTTAAAATACATTCTTTTCTTAAGAAATATACTACTTATAATGAAATCGATTGATTAAAATCTTTTTCCAATCAAAACCCCTTAAAAACACATTAGTTTGCTTAATGATTACTATGATAAGTTTGATCTTAATCTAGAAGATGTATATAACCCTATTTTTACGGTTCTATGCAACTCCTATTATTTATTATTTAACTAAATCACATAGTTGAATTTCCTACATTCACTGCTTCAATCCTTATATATGACATCCAAATTTAAAGCTTCTACATTTGTTACTTTAATTGAACAAAAAATAAATAATTATCAATAAAACTATACTCTTACATTAAATAAAAATTTTACTCTAAGTAATAGATTCTAGAATTCATCTAACTTCTATATATCAATTAGGTTATACTCAAACAAAGAAAACTCATAATAAATAAGAAAGAATTTAAGAAATAAGAATGAGTTCTCATGGGTCTTGAATCTAGACATTCTTAATGAATCTTGATAGGCTTCTTACTTTTCTCTATGGTTACTTCCTTCTTAATATATTATTAACTCTCTTTTATTTATCCTTAGATCCCATTGACTTTTCTTAGGTTCTCCCAGATGGCTCTCCCCTTTCTCACCATGTCTCTCTCTCTTTTATCTCAAGAAACCCTAAATTTTTTACTAATAGGAGATCAAAATGGGCCCATATTACTAAAAATAGGCCCACTACTCTCTTAGCTTCTTTTTCATAACTAAACACTACGAGTACAAGTCACTAATATGGGTTTATGTATATGTCATATTACGCAATACAAGAATATGTTTAAAGTGTATTCCTTCATATGGCAAGTTGTTAAAGAAATAGAATACACTTAAATGGAATATGCGGGACATATGCATGGGTGTGACTTAACCATGCATGGCCATAACAAATTTTTCATGGGCGTGACACCCATACTATAACCATGCAAGGGACGCTCACAGTTGTGAGCCTCAACTAGTCCATTCACAGTCGTGATATTGGCCCTTGAAAACTTTTTCATGATAAATAAGCATGATTTGATTAATTTTGGAGTCTTGCTAGATTAATGTATGTAGGAATTAATTAGCATGTTAATGTGAGTAAGATAATATGATATAGGTTAAGAGAATTAAAGTGTTAAGGTGGTAAGTTTACATAAAGGGTATTTTGGGAAGATCATTTAAACTTAAAAACCCTAAAGCATTAAAGGAGGGGCAAAATGGACATTGTGCAATCATTAAGGGTATAAAAGGGGAGAAGAATTGTAGTCTTACATTTGGAAGAAGCCAAACGTGAATGAGAAAAGAGAGAAGAGAGAAGCACGAAAAAGAGAGAAAGAAGAGAAAAGAAGGGAGGTCAACTAGGTTTCAAATTTTCTTAGTTCTAAAGAGTGATTTTGAAGGTGTTTAAAAAGGGGAAAAAGAATGAGGAAGATTAGAGCTTACATTAGAGCCAAGAAATTCATTGTTTGGTGAAGATTCAAGGTAAGTTTATGTTAAATCTTTTGGATTTTTTGAAGGGTATTGGTTCAAAGAGCTTAGGAAATGCATGGGTTTAAGTATTCTAGGGTCAATTTCATGCATTGGTTTCTTTGGGTTTTCCAATTGGAGTTCTTTTTGAATGGGGATTTTTGCTAATTTTTGAAGGCAGGTAAGAGAGGCAAGAGGAGAGACATCCTTGAGCAAGTTTTCAAGCAAGGAGACTAAGGTGGGTTACATTTTTATAATTGAATAATAAGTCATCAATATTTCTTTCAAGAAAAGGAAATAAATATTTTCAACTACTTGTAAATATACATTTATTATTCTTTAAATGCTTTGAGAAAGTTCTACATGTTGTGTGTATGAATTTTGTGCAAGAACTATGAAACAAAAATGGAAATGATTTTGAAAGGATACCAAATATCTGAAATCAAGTTTTCCAAACATGTGCCAATTAGGTAAACTGTTTTTCGTTCATGAATAACATGTTATATGGGTTTGTGGTGATCTGTTATGTCAGTCAAGTGCACTTGATTAAAAAGGTTTCTCCCGCTTGTCCGTTAGTGGCATGGAGCTCCTTCATAGACTCCCATAAGTTTACGACTATGCAAGACCATTTTGTGGGATTGCAATAGTACATTATTTTCACGACTACACAGGACCCTTATGAGAAATGTATAGTATGTTCTGTTACGGATTCACCCAAACCATTCTGATGTGTTTAATTGATTTTGATGTGTTTGATTGGTTATGATGTATTTTGCAAGTTTGATGGATGTATGGCTTATGTGATTTGTGAATTGGCTTAATAAGTTAAGAATTTTCTGTTTTATGATTCAATGGGAAATTGGCTTTGATCATTAAGGTTTTAAATAGTTTTTTCTTGTTATCGATTATAAAACTGTTATCAACGAGCTTTAAGCTCACTCCTATTCCCTCCCCAACTACAAGCAATGAATAAGATATCGAGTGATCAAGTCGAGAGTCAAGGCATCACTCCAATTTGCATTTTTGTTCTTTTGAAGTTAGATCATGTAAAACAAGG
>JANZLD010000005.1:25666518-25681774 GCA_026413575.1 Erythroxylum carthagenense | reverse complement strand
GACACTTTGCCTGTACCAAATCCTAACCCGATCCAATTTGCCAATTTACCCGTCACTCCGGTAACGGGATGTTACATTCTCCTACCCCTAAGACGCATTCACAGCTTAATGCGCCCGAAAAGGGATAGTACAGAGCTATAAGCTCACCGATCAATGAGCCCAAATTGGGACAGTGCAGGCGCTCAGTCACAACTCAGATTAAAAATGGAAAATAATGAGAAAATGTCTGGTATTCATGTATTATGCATTAACTTGATTCCTGGACTGGAATAGAGGCAATAGGCCTTACATCTGTGTGATATTGTTTTGTAATCTGCTTTGTATTGAATATATCGTTATGAGAATCTGTAAATTGCATTATGATGATCTGTACACCTTTGGCGTAATGCATGAATTGAGTGAACCATCGATGATGGTTTCTCATTGAGTTTGCAAACTCACCCAAAATTGCAATCTATTTTTCAGGATCGAGAGTGTAGACTCCTAGCTCCAGAGATAGACTTTTCCTGCCGTATGGATCGTGTTGGCAAGAGAAGTCATCGCACACAGGTCGGTCAGCTAGGATTGATTTTGGGGATGACCTAGTTTAGACTTTTGTATCAGTTTCCTTTTTGGGGTAATGTAATTAGACAGTGGAAAACTGATAGACTTGTATATACTTGTGTTTGACGCTATGAAATGAGAAAGTATCTTGGTTTTAAAATATAGTGATGTTTATACTATGGTTTTATTATATTGATGCCATGAGAGTACTGTAGTGACTGACTGCTCGTAGCTCTCCCTTATTGTGAGATATGCGTCGGAATGACCCACGGGCGTATCGGTGCGTACCCTGCGGTAAGGGGGCGCTACAATAAGGCTGACCCGCAGGTGATTACCAGGATGTTAAACTTGATGGAAACCTTCTCCTAATGGTCGAGCATGAAAATAAATGCCCAAAAGAGTGGCATCTATGTCTCTTCCGATGTCAATAATAGGGAGCCATTAAGTGGTATGGCGGGGTTGTCTCTCTAAGAAACTCTGTTCAGATATCTGGGTGTACCGATCATATCGGGTAAGCTGAAGTATTCTGATTTCTTCCATTTGCTAGAAAAATTGAAAAAACATATCAATGCATGGCAAAACCATTTTCTTTCTTTTGCTGTGAGAGTTACCTTAATTGTGTCAGTGTTGAACAGCATGCATTTACACTGGGCTGCCCATGTAACTATCCCGAAAAGAGTTTTTAAAGAAATGGAGAGGATATTGAAAGCTTTCTTATGGACGAGTAAGCATCGAAACTGTAAAGGGGATAAAGTCAAGTGGAGTGAGATTGTGGTGCCCAAGAAGCAAGGGGGTTTGGGTATCATTTCAATCACTCAAATGCAACGAGTACTACTTATGAAGCAAATTTGGCGGCTATTTGTGGATAAGGAAGCCATGTGGGTAAAATGGGTGCAGATTTATCGACTAAACGGACAAAGTTTTTGGCAAATTCAAATGAGGTATGATCAATCTTGGATTTTCAAGAGTTTGTTGCAATTAAGAGAGTTGGTTTACCCTTACATTAAATGGAAAATTGGGAGTGGGGAGGCTGTCAATTTTTGGTATGATAATTGGAATGGCTTCAACCCTCTTTGGCAGAGAAATGATTTATCTGGATTTGGAAATCGTTTTCCTAAGGAGGCAACAGTGGCTTGGGTTGTTCGGTGGAGGGCTCAAATGCAAACCTGCAGGTTTAGACATATCCTTGATCGATACCTTAATGGTGTGTTGCTCTGCTAAGATTAGGACCAGCAGATTTGGAATGGCAATCATGTTGGGGTCTTCACAAACCAATCAGCTCATGGACTTGGCAGAGAGAGGCAGGAGGAGGTAAGTTGGGTTGATTTGGTGTGGCATCAGGTTGTAAGTCCTAGAGCTGCATTTTTAGTTTGGTTGGCAATCAAGAACAGGCTAAGAACAAAAGATAGATGGTTTGGTAGTTTTGATCCCATTTGTGTGATGTGTACACAAGCCGAGGAGAATCGTGACCACTTGTTCTTTGAATGTGAGTATTCCAAAGTAGTGTGGAGTCGTATTTTGCATTTGCTTAGCAGAATTCATTCCTCTTATGAGTGGAGTGAGGTGTTAGCAGATATTATTCGAGAAACTCGATTAGGGAGGCCAGATAGTCTCATAATCAAGACGGCATTTTAGTTGGTGCTTTACCACTTATGGAGGGAGAGGTATCGTAGGATCTATGAACAACAGACAAGACATAAATATGAATTAGCGGATAGCATAGTTAACGTAATTAGAGAGGCTCTCATTGCCACTGGAAACCATGAAGGCATTTGTTTGGCAATGAGACGGTGATGGTATATTTAGATAATGAGGTTGCTTTTGGGATGTTAATAGGCAGTGGCTTTATAGTGATTGTATCATTTTTATTTTCCTTTAATTAGGATTGTAAATTGTAGTTTTTTACATTTGAGCAATATATTTTATTAAAATTTCAAAAAATATATATTATTATCGGTCAAAATCAAAGACTATTTTGAATAATTTTTAAAATTATAGAATAATTCTTGAATTTTATACATTTACAAAATAGTTAATTAATATAGTGCTATAATTTTTAGTTTCACTTCAATTTGACTTAATAAATTATAATAATAATTTAATATATAATTATCTTTTCATTCTTATTAACGTTACTATTTCACATATTTCTAATATAAACTATATTCATAATTAATATAAGAAAAACATAATTTAATTCTCATACAGATATAAAACTAAAAATAATATAAAGTTAAAATGTTGCAATTGATTACACCAAAAAATCATATAACAAGAGCAATATAGGTCCATAAGCATAACAACATGAGTTCATACCAAGGAACACAACAAAGTAGAAGTAAAACTTGGAGAAAAATACTTACAGTTAAAATTTTTATCTTTATATTGCATATATAAATTTTAACATATATACCAAATATAAGTGAAATTAAAATAAACGAGAAAAATAAAAAAAAACTAAAACTAAAACTTTATTGCATGACTTATCTACCTAAATCGCATTGACTTCAACTTAATTACTACAAAATTATCGTCGTTAAGAAAAGTCTTATCATCATCATCATCATTCAAGCTCAATTTACCGTACTACACGTCAATCCTTTTTATCTAAGATTGTCTCCTAAGTTATTCACGTCTATAAAACTTGGTTATTTAAAAACTTAGTATGCTAAAAGAACGATATGATTAAGGCAAATTGGATTTATAGAATTATTTAGTCTATTAAGAGTTCTACTAAATAAATAAAATTAAATTATTAAGAAATTATATGAATTATATTTAACTTAATAATAATAATAGCATATCTTTCATAAAGCTTCAAGTTGTATCAAACAAATACCAAATCATTTAATCTCTTATGCCCATCTTTTTTTTTAATGAATGAATTCAAATATGCTCTAATTTCTTTTATACCTAATTGCATTCACACATTGATTAAGAATTATAAATTTTTGCAATTCTGAAATATCACCTCTGAATTGGTCCCTCTAAGCAACTAAAAGATAAAAATAAAGTAATTTTATAAAAATAAAGTGATGATTTATTTTTAACAAATAACAAAAGTGAAGAAATGTATACTTAAATTAAAGTTTATGTCTTTGGCATATTGAAATGGAGATCTCGAAATAACCATTTGTATCCTCGTATGGATCCATTTTTAAGCTGAGGAGATCTTGCATTATCTTATGTAAACAATTATTTTGATAGCTAATTTCTCTATTAACTTTAGCTTTCTTTATAAATTTTAGTCAACACTTGGATTTAGAAATGTCCTAGCAGCAAACCATAAGAAGTACAATTATCTTTTTTCATCTTTCATTGATAACTACAAGATAAGGTATGTATAAGGAATAGTTATTTTCATACTAGCCTTAATTATTTTCTTCACCCTCTCTATGGAACGTAAAATTAACATAATATTGTCTTCTTTTCATTATTAATCATACTAATTACCCTCTGTAAAGGCATAGAAACTTACATTAAAAAAAAACTTAACTTTAGGACTAAATTTTGTGACCTTTAAGTATAATCCTAGAGAACTTCATTCCATTGCTAGTCCTAGAATGCTAAAAAAAACTTAACTCTAAATTTTGTGACCTTTAAGTACAATCCTAGAGAACTTCATTCCATTACTAGTCCTAGAATGCTAAGATGTAACACAATTATCAATTGTAAACATTTGCCTCAATTCTTTTTTTCATTTAAACAAAACACTAAGGTGATAAGAAATTATTTGTAAATCTTGTAATAAATGGACAAAACAAATATCAACTATTGGTGAAATTCTTTCTCATCAAATTTAAAGCTCCTGCAGGATTACAAATGAATTTAGATACTTTTCTTCCTCTCTATATTGTTTCATCAATGATAGGACAGTATATAAAATCTTTTATATTTTTCAACATCAGGTTAATACAATATAGTCCAATGTGAAGAATTATATTTGCTTTGCAACCTCATCCCAGCTGCTTTATAATCAACATCATTATCATAAATGAATTGTATAATACAACCTCATCAATTATCTCTAATAGAATATCAACATTACTTAAAAGTCCAAATATATCAATGGAAATCAAAAACATCTTTCCCTTAGAGGAATTAAAAAATTAAAAATGGGCCCTTTAGTAACATTTATATAAGATTGAACACCCATAAACTGTCCAAGTCATTATTTTTCACTTAAATAACTTTTTATTTTACTAATATTATCTTTATAGTCATCAATTGAAGAAGTTTTATATCATGGAACATAAGAGGTAATAGCATCCACCATAGGCTAGTAATAATAAAACTTATCAGTATCAAATGACAAACTTGCATTATACCACTATCTATCCATTATCATGTCCATATTTTGAACTACTTTTTTAAATTGTATTGCACTATAAATTGATGGTTGAGTTATAGGAATTATCAACGGAGCCAAAAATTTACACCTTGTCTTTTTCTTTTTTCTCATATTGGTTATACTAATCCCTTCTTATTAGGTAAGAATTTAACCTTTAATGCTACAAGTATCATTCTCATCACTAAAAAAATAACTTCTAATAATAATTTTGTAGTTTAGTCTTTGTCTTTTTCTTTCTTATTTTGCTACTTTTAAAGCAAAGTTTTTATCTACTATTTTACAGCAGGGCTCACATTTTTGCAAGGCTTCATATAACCTTTAATCCTAGCTAAATTTTTCTTTAACATAGTGATTCCCTCACCTTTCAAATATTTAGTAAAACAAAAAAAAAATAGTATGCTTCTTCATACTAGGAACCAATCTCATGTGAACCCAAGTTAGATCACTATATCTTCCTAAAGAGGATAAGTTATCAGGATTACTGAAACTTTTCTCCATTTATCTATAAGAATAAACAAAGACATATATCAAAATTTAATTGATAACTTCATATCAAAATAAAGTGCCTTCCAACTTAGTTTCATTATCAGCTACAATATGCCCAATGTAAGTACGTTTACTGCTTAAAAATATGAAATGATCATTAAATTAGAATTGGATGCATAGAAGTTTATTGAAAATATATGAACTCTAAGCTCATTTTACTAAGTTAGCATTTTCTTTAAGTAATATTTCTATCTGTATATGTTTGACCTTGAGAAAAATAAGAACGAACTTAAATAAGTAAGTCTAATACTATTGGATCATTTACCTAAACAAAAAAGAGTTGATTATATTTAACAATTTAAATGTTCTACAAACAAGTAATAGTAAAATAATAATTTATTATTCATATTTCAAAAGCGATGTTAGTAATTAGATTTTAGCTTAAACTAATCTCATTACATCATTTACGCAATAAATAATTTGGCCAAACTATTTATATCTTATTCTTCTTTTAAGCTTTTTTACATCTATGTGAAGCCATAAATAAGATAGAAACAAAGAATTAACATATCTATAACTCTAAGTTTTTATATAGAACTTGTGTTACCAAACAATACTTTATCCTTATTAATCTCATATGTCCTAGACTATGTAAACCTTAAATTATTATAAAGAAACAAAATTTGTTCAAAACCTCTAATGATGTACATATATAATCTTATAAATTTGTTATATTAGTTATCATATTTTTCTTTAATAAAAGGAATTAGTGAAAAATAATTGTCTAGCTTTTCTTGTAATAAAATTGTAATTACATTGGCATTTCATTCAATAATCACTAAAGTAAAACTTTTCAACCCAAATGTATAATGATGGCTTAAGCGTCACTACACTTTCACATGAAAGTATGCAACATGTTACCAAGATCTCAAATAACTCAAACAAGTTGTAAAAATACAAAAACTCAAATAAAGTCACAACCAAAAAGCTAGTAGCAATGAGAAGAGATATAAGGGGCAAGTGGCAATTGGCAATTGGAGATTAGTAAACTAGCAAGATGATAGATGCTAAATACACTATATTTCTAATCCCATTTTTAATACATTTTGCTTGTTTATATGAGACTTTCTTTTTTTGGTACTTATCTTGTTTCTACTATGTTTTAAGTCGTATTTGCCTTCATGGATAAAAAGAAGAAGAATTAGAGAAAATCAAAACAAAAGGAAAGAATTGAACCTATTTTGGTGGTTATATGTATAAGCCTACATAACTGTGTGAGTGCCTATGTAAGTCTATGTGTAGATTCATGTGTAACTCTTTAAAATCATGTTTCTTTGTAATTCTTAAAGATTGAGGGACATGGTCATGTAGAAGGCCTTGTGAATGACTGTGTCCACTCTAAAAATCCTAAATTGAGCTATAAATGCACAAAATGAAGAGAAAATGAGGGAAGTCAAAGGGGTTTGTAGGAGGCTCGTGAAAACACAAATTGATGTTCTAGAATGATAAAGAGAATGAAGAAAAAGCAAGGAAACATATTTGAGGTAGATTTTCATCAATCTGAAAATGATTTTATGAAGGGGAAAAGGGATCTCATCGTGATTCTTTTAAAAATAATTTCCTTTAGTTTTGATTTTATGATTATAAGTTAAACTTTTATTGATACTTCGATTAGATGAACCATAGGATAGACTTTATAGTGATTTTATTTTAACTTAATTCATTCTTTAGTTTCATTGAGATTCAGTTATATGTTCTTAATTCTTCTTGAATTAATATTACCATTGTATTATTTCACTTATGACTTCATGCAATATAGATTAAGAAATCCTTTTGTGGATTTATCATAATTGAAGGAGTTGCAAGCAAACCTAGAGATAGGTCGGCATAAATCCCCTTAATTTTGGTCAAACTACTAGTGAAATTCACGAATCAATTAATGTAACCTTAGAGGTTTTAACTAAAAAGAGTTTTTAGTTAATCAACCAAGGATTAGTTGTTAATAGTCTTGAGAAAGATATTAATATAAGATAGGAATTTTCATGGTTCAATAAACTAAAGATCAAACTGATTAGTGAAATCATGATTACACGAGAAGTCCTAAAGAGATTTGAATACTAGGTACCAATATTTTCCTTGATTGTTTTTAGTTTATTTTTTATTTCAGATAATTGATGTCGATCTATTTTATTTTATTATTTTAAGTTTGTAATTTATTTATCTTAAACACCATAAAAGATGGTAAATATTAGTCATTTTAGTCCCCATGAGATCGACCCACACTTACTAGTGTTATCTATAATAACACCATGCAATTATCGTTTAAAATATAAAATTACATATCAATTTTTTGGAATTGTTACTGAGTAGAATATTAAGAAAAACTTATTTTTATTAATCTATTCACATTTTTCATTTTAGTTAGTTTTTATTTCTTTTCTTTTATATTTAATTTTTCTTATAACTTTCTTTATTAATCTTGTGTATGTGTCTTATTTTCAGGATTTAGGTAGTCATCATTATAGCCACGAAACAAAATGGAAGGATAGAGAAGATAATATTCTCAGGGGGACTATGGTATGTCATCGCTTATACCAGCATTGGAAGCTTGGAGTAAGAAGCATGGTGACATGTATTCCAACACTTAATCAATATCCATGGTATGTTGTGACATTTTCAGTGTTGATCACCCTAATCATAAATGTCAAGCATCGAGAGCATCCAAATTGCATGGAAAACTAGCCTCAGGATACTTCACATAGGAATACTTATAATCTAAATTGGAGCAGTTATTACAACTATACATGGAATGATTATGCTTCATCTAGATTTCTAGAACATAAACAACAATAGGTTAAAGAGCTTCTTAGAGATTTCCATATGAAAGACATTGCTTTACAATAGGCCACCCCTTATAGACTCTAGGAGCTTATTTCTTCTTTTGAATACACCAAGTTAAACTTAAGAGATCATATGAGTACATTAATTTTTCAAAGTATAGAGGAGGTAAAGGATGAATATATAGGGGAATCTATAATTCAACAAAAGAAGGAAGAAGATTCAATAGAGAAAATAGAGGTTAAAGAAAAAGAGGAAGTTGTTGTTCAAAAAGAGAAGGAAAAGAAGAAAGACGAAGCTAAAAAGGAGGAGCCAAATAAGGAGGTTATCAAGGAATTATAAACATTCATCTTAAGTACAAAAGGCTCCTACTTCCCACCAAACAAACTATTAAAGATAATCGAAGATCTAAGGGCTTTTTATTCCTTACTATGTTGACAACTTGTTACTAAAAGGGACATTAATAGAGTTAATTGGTTTTATTATGTCCTTATTATCTTACAATAAGTGGTCTATTTATAGGCTACTGAACTTTTATATGGGAAATGAGTGGAAACAAGCCATTAATTGTAGATCCAGTTTGAAAAAGGACTTGTTAAGAAGTCAAGTTATAACACTCATAAAGAAGTGCTAGTTATGAGGCAACTTAATAATTAGGCTTTTGTTTTGATTGAGTAGTTCATAGCATTCTCGATAGTTATTTTCTTTCATAGTTTTAATTTTATAATCCTAATTTTGTTACTTAAGATTTTATAGAGTTCCACAGGTTATAAAGGCAACATCAACCCTTGCTTTAGAGTAGAAAAGATTTCACCACTAGTGGATGAATGCTGATGACACTAGACAATACTAGAAATCGTTTTCAATCAAGGTATTATCCTCAATCCATCATTATTCAAAATTTTTACTATTTTCACATGTTTTGTACATTAAGGAAAATTTACAACTTAAGTGTGGGAGAAGGACTTAGTTGTCGAGCTTCTCAAACTTGTTATAATTAGCTTAATAATGAACAATTCATAGTTTTTTTAAAATCAAGATAATTTATTATGAGTTTAGATGTGACTATGATTTGATTTGTTTAAGCAAGTAGTTATGGGTTTTGATGATCAAGTTGTTTCAATTTAGTTCATTATTTTTTAGAATGGATGTTTGATTTTTTTTTGAAAAATTAAATGAAGTAATATATTGAAGGAGAGTATCAGAAAAGTTTTACAACTTAAGGAGTTATACTCCTATGTCAAAAGCCACAACTACAAATAGTAACCATATTCTTAACAAAGAACAACTTCATTTTTAGCTCCTCTCTCTTGTCACATGACATCGTTTGTATTTCGCTGAATGTTCTTGATCAAAGAGGAAAATTCCCTGATCCTCTTCATCTCGCTTTCCATCCTCTTCCGCAATTAGGGTTGGTTTTTTCAGTGGCAATGATGTCTCGTTCCACTACCAAACCTCACAGGTGAGACTCTTATGTTTGAATCTTCCTTCTTTACGTCTTCTTCATCTGCTTACTAAATTCTTTTCACAAACCAGGTTTGACTAGTGAGATTCTCTCTATCACTGGATATCGCCTTCCTTAAAGAGCAAAGAGACGGATCACTTATCAGGTACCATGCTTTACCTTCTTGATCTAAGTTTTCTTTCTATTGTTGCATCTCTCTAAACCTATTTTCTACTCCTCATACTTCCCTTCTGTTCATCTATTTTGCCGTTGCATGCTCTTATATTATCTCCCTTAACTTCTTACACATTTAGAGAAGCTCGAACTCTCCTATTACATAGTTGATTAAGATGTTTCAAAAGAATGGGCTCTTTGAGTTTCGGAATTAAATCTAATGCAAAAACCTTTTTAGTAATTGGTTTCCACCAAATTGTCTAAGGTTTCTCTATTTCCATATCCCGTATATACATAGCACTAAGGATAGGACATGAATATATATCTCAAGGTTCCTAGGGTTTGAGAGGTTCGATAACTGCTGTATTATCTCTGTGATTGAATTCCCTAGATTTAGGGTTAGGCATCTATTCGATATAGCTCCCCATACATAGCTGCAGTAAGGACATGTGAAGAAGAGATGCTTTCTTGTTTCCACATGGATCTAACACAATAGGCATGTTCTGTCCATTCGCATATACAACATTCTATCTGTTGTATTTAGTCTATTTTGGATTTCTATCCATGATATAAAAGAAACTTTTGGAGGTAGAACCTTAGACCAAATTGCTCTATGTCATTCCACTTTTTGCTTCCTACTTCTTAGCGTATCTTTAGTGGTACCATTGGTTAGTTTACATATAGGCTGATTCTACCAATAAAAAGTATCCTGAGAGTATGGTTATGGTTGGTAGGATGGTTGAAGATGCCTTAATAGTTCTATAAAGTTCCATGCCCCCCTATAATCATAGAGGTCATTTTAAGTTTGAGTGAAGAGGTTTTGTTGTAGTAGTGTGTGATTGGTCCCATGATTGACCACTTATCAAACAAAACATAAGTCGTTTAACCATTCCTAATTATCCATATAACTTCCTCCTTGATTCTGTCCCTCAACTTCAGTATTTGATTGAGAGAGTGTGAATGTGATGTTGATTTTTCGATGCTTCATAGACTTCTTCCTTTGAGAAAGTAAGAGTGAAGCCATTTAACCCATAGGGAATTTTTATCCATAAGAATCCACCATAGTCTCTTCAATATTAAAGCCTGGTTTGTGATCTTAATAGGGATTAATCAACCCTCCTTCATCTTTAGGATAGCAAATATTGGCCCATTTCACCTTAGCTGCCCCTTTCTCCTTATTTGGATGATTCCATAGAAAGTTTTTAAGGATTCTTTCTAAAAACTCGATGATTCCTTGAGAAAGAAATATGTGAGAACTCCAATAAATGTGTAGAGAATTCGGTATCAATTTTATAAGTTGCACCTTCCCAGTATAGGACACAGCCTTGTTTACCCAAGAACTAATTCTTTTTTGGATCTTCTCTAGGAGTGGAATACATTCTGCATAGGTGAGTCTTTTAATAGAGGCAGGTAGTATACAGTAGAGGAGCTTGTTTGTATGACATTCCTGTTGATTGGGAGATGAGAGGACTTAATGCAGTAGCTTTCTTGGATAATAGGAAATGGCTCTTAGTTGGAATGAACTATAGACCTAAGAATTGTTTAAATTTGTTAAGAGCTTCCATATAACTTTGTATGGATTCTTTTGTGGCCCTGCAAAATAATAGTAAATCATTTGCAAAATATAGGTTAGTCAATCCAATCTTCTTACACTTTAAATGGTATCTAAACTTAAGATTTCTGAACACTTCTTACCTGATAAGAGCATTGAGAGTCTCTATACATAAGATAAAGAGGTAAGGTGACAAAGGGTCTCCTTGTCTAAGACTTCTTGCTGCCTTGAACGATTAGGTAGGGGTGCTATTGACCAATATAGCCTAGGAGGAGGATGAGATACACTCTTTAATTCATTTGATAAATTTAAAAGGAAATCCATGGGCCATCAATAATTTCCATGGAAAATCGCAACTCACATTGTCATAGGCTTTCTAAAAATCAACTTTGATTGTACAATTTATAGGGTAGTTCGGTCTAGAATAGCCTTTCATTAGTTCTTGGACAACGAGGATGTTCTCCCCTATATGTCTGCCTTGGATGAACGCTCCTTGATTATTGATGATCAGTTGCGCTAGGATTTTCTTCATTCTTGTAGCAAGTATTTTGGAGATATCCTCATAAAGGAAATTTGTGCACATAATCGGTCTGAATTCCCCAAAATGAGTAGGGTTGGAGCATATAGGAATCAAACAAACAATTGTTTTATTGATTTCTTTAAGAAGAACCCCCTTGATGACAAACTCTTTGATTACTTGTATTACAAAGGGTCCTACTTCTATCTAAGCTTTCTAATTAAAATACCCGTTAAAACTATCAGTTCCACGGGCTTTAGATCCTTCCATGCCAAAAATTACCTTTTCGATTTCTATATTTTCTACAGATTTTGTGAGAAACTCTGAATCATCAGTTGAGATTTGTCTCAATGATAGGTATATGAGTTCTTCAACTGTTGGACTTACACTATTAGGAATACCTAGGAGATCTTTAAAGAACTTCATTGCCTCCTATTGGATTTCTTGTTCTGCCTGTAGAACTGTTCCATTTGTGAATGTTATAGACACGATCTTATTGCAATTCCTCCTTGCTACAATTGAGTTGAAAAAGAATTTAATACAATTATCCCCCTCTTTCATCCATTGTACGCTAGCTCTTTGTTGTAATAGGGAACTATGGTTGCATCATGATACTTTATATATATTTACATGCATTGAGTTAAATGTGAATTCTCCTTTAGCATTTTTATCGCCCCATATATAAAAAGAAAAATCAATAATACATGAATAAATAAGTATAAATAATTTCACCCTGCTGGCTTTGTACCATAAAAAGGTAAAAGTTAAAAAGAGGTGTTAGTAGTAACCTAGTTGAGAAACTACAGTTATTTATTACAAACTGTTTACTCTCGTATTAAAAGACTATGTAACTTTTCAAAAAATCTTCTAAATGCTCTTATTTTTTAAATTTAGTGTTTGGTTTTCAATGAAGGGGCGTGGAAGTCTTTAAAGGTTTTACCATTTTTATATATGTTCACTTTATGCATTAAGTGTGTTAATTGAGTTGAAATTTGAAGAATTGTGGATTGAATTAGATTTTTTATAATTTGATACAAGTTGCAATTGAATGAACGATGAAGAATCTTGACGGATATCCTTTTTGTTAAATGTTTTTTCCATAGTTGTTTCTTATTAAATTGAGATTAATGAAATGTATTTACTTGAGGATAAACAAATGCTTAAGTGTAGTGTAGTTTGACAAATGCTAAATAGACTATATCTCTAATCCTACATTTAATGCATTTTGCTTGTTTATTTGAGAGTTTCATTTTTTTTGTACTTATCTTATTTTGTGTTTTTAGGTCTTATTTGCCTTCATGGATAAAAAGGAGAAGAATTATATTGAAAAAAAGAGGAAATGTAAGAATTGAAGCTATTTTGGTGGTTGCTTATGTAACTTTACACAACCGTGTGAATGCCTGTGTAAGTCTACACAACTGTGTGGGTGCATGTAAGTCTACACGACTATGTGATTGATCGTGTCCACTCCAAAAACCCTAAAGTTAAGCTATAAAAGGATAAAACAAAGAGAAAAATGAGGGAAGTCAAAAGGGGCTGGTAGGAAGCTCGGGAAAACACAAGTTGAGGGCATAGAATGATAGAGAGAATGAAGTACAAGAAAGTAAACTTATATTGGGTCGATTTTCATATACCTAAAATAAATATCATGAAGATCAAAAGGGATCTCATCATAGCTCTTTTAGATTTTCTATTTTTCCTTTAGTCTTGATGTTATGATTATAAGCTAAACTTTTGTTAATACTTAGATTAGATAAACCCTAGGATAGACCTTATTATGATTTTGTTTTATCTTAATTCATTATTTAATTATTCTTGAATTAACTTTTCCAACGTGCTATTTCATGTTTGATTTTCAGGCAATTAAGATTGAGAAATTCTTTTACATGAATAAATCCACCATAATTCAAAAGGAGTTGCATGCAAACCTAAAGATAGTTTGACATAAATCCTCTAAATTAGGGTCAAACCTAGTAGTGAATTTCACGAACCGATAAATGCAATCTTAGGTATTTTAACTAGAAAGAGGTTTCAGTTAATCAGCTAAGGATCAGTTGTTAATAGTCTTAAGAAAAATATTAATATAAGATAGGAATTCCCACTATTTAGTGAACTAAAGATTAAATTGATTAGTGAAATCATGATTACATAAGAAGTCCTAGGGAGATTCAAAATTCAGGCACCAATTTCTTAATTGTTTCTTAGTTTATTTTCATTTTAAAAATTGTGTTGATATATTTTTTATTGTTTTGAATTTTCCTTTAAGTATATTTAAACATCACAATTTGTTAGGCTAGATAACTGAAAGACAGTAAATACTAGTAATTCTAGTCCATATGGGATTAACCAATACTTGTTAGTGCTAAATACAACTGCATCATACACTTGTGATTTAAAACATAAAAAATATCACAAGCTAAAGGTGACAACACGCTGATTCAAGTGTTGGACAGTAAGAGGTAGCAATGGTGGTTGATAAATGGATATTTAACTATATTTTTACACCCATATTTGATGTATATTGCTTGATATTTTGTACTTTTATCATATATTTGGTACTTAATTGGATCCAAGTGCTTTTATAGTTGATAATTGCCTTCGTAGACTTAAAGGAGAAGAATTTAGATGAAAACGTGGCATAAAACAAAGAGTTGAACAATATAAGTGATGTATGGTCGTACAATAGTTCATGCACTTCTCTCAGGCCATGCAGTTTCACAATTTTTGAGCATTTTGGTTATGAACCATCTCTTAGAACCCTAAATTTTGCAATAAAAAACTTTTTCCGGGGGTAGATGAAGAAGAGTAGACAGAGAAAGGCGATTCCAGATATAACAACCACTCTCAAGGGGCAATTTTGATCTAGAGAAGCAAAAAACATGAGGAATTCATCGAAAGATCCATTGGAATACAAGATCAACCTCTACTTCCCAAGAATATTCAATAAAAGACAACCAGGGAGATTTAGATGTTGGACCCCAAAATTTTTGTTTCTTGAAGTTATTAAGTATGAATTTATTTGAATTATGATTTAGGGTATAGTTTGATTTTTATTGGGAATATTCATGGAAAATTTGGATTTAATTGAGTTTAGTATGGAATAATATGCGTTTATGGAATAAGTGTTAAGAGGGGTTAATATGATTAAGGGCATATTGGTCAAGTCTCTGAGTTAGGATGATTTTAGCCTAAGTAAGGAACATAAGTTATAAGATTTTAAGTTATAGACTTAGTAAGTATGGGTCTTAGAGGTTTGGGCTTCTAGGGTTTAAGGAAGTAAGGAAAATAAGAAAAGAAGAAGAGAAAACGAAAGGGAGAAAGAACGGAGAAGAGGTGTCGGCCGTGTGAGGG
>JANZLD010000005.1:25628556-25640366 GCA_026413575.1 Erythroxylum carthagenense | reverse complement strand
ACGAGAGACCCGATGAATCAAGTTCACTGAATTAATGACGTCATGTGGAGACCTTTATAAAATTTAAATAAAAACCATATTCTAAGGCGGTCAGATGCTATTTCACGTTCAAATCAAATACTATTTATTAGCAATGAAACCATGAGCTAGTAGGATTTTTAATGGGATGAATGGAGTTATCCCATCATCAACAGTAATTTACTATTATAGCTTGGTTCCGCAAGTAGACAAATTATTGACTATTAAGGTTCATTATATATTTTGGATTGCGCAAAACGGAATATTGGGTCACTTTCATTTGAAACACAACTTTTCCATTATTTTAAGTAAAATAAAATGGAAGACAGCTTTGCAAGTTGGAAATTTAGTATATTATTATTGGGTTCAATTTTATTTATTATATATAAAAAAGAGAACACTGGTTGCGATCAAGATTATTTTCTTAATTATAGCTATCATCACGCATGAAAAAGAAGAAGATGAAGAAGACTACAACTCTCTAACATCACCATCACCCTCGGCTTCATAATAGCCTACTCTGGAGTCTGAACCTCTAACATATATAGACTATACCAAACCTTACAGCCTGGCAATACTCTCTTCGCACCAATTATAGCCTTCCACGTTGCACCTTATCGACGTTCACACAGTGCCCCTCAACCAGCTGTCTCCCTTGCCCTTTCTCCCACACACGCACACACCCCAATATATAAGCCCCTTCCCCCCTTCTCACAAATATATCAAACCTGCTTTCTCTGCCCACTACAAGCTTTGACCTGAATTATGGCCTCTATTTACCACTCTGCCACTGTCCTCCTCCTCTTCTTCTGTTTCGTCATCAGCCATTCTATTTCGGCTTTAGTCAAAGAACAGCCTCTCGTTCTCAAGTACCACAACGGAGCTCTCTTGAATGGCAACATCACTGTTAATCTTATCTGGTACGGCACGTTCACTCCCATTCAACGCTCCATAATCGTTGATTTTGTCAACTCTCTGAACCCTAACAGAGCTCCGCTGCCATCCGCCTCTTTGTGGTGGGGGACCACCTCGAAGTACCACGGAGGCTCACGCACGCTCAAGGTCGGCCACCAAATCCTGCACCAGGAGTACACTCTTGGGAAGCTTCTCAAAACCACGCATTTACTGGCTCTGGCCTCTAAAGTTAACTTTGCCATTGACTCCGTCAACGTGGTTTTGACTTCCAAAGACGTCGCCGTTGATGGGTTTTGCATGAGCAGGTGTGGGACTCATGGGTCCTCTCGCGGGTCGGCCCGGGGTACCTACATCTGGGTCGGTAACTCGGAGACTCAGTGCCCAGGTCAATGCGCTTGGCCTTTTCACCAGCCTTTGTACGGTCCACAGACTCCTCCGTTGGTGGCGCCCAACGGCGATGTAGGAGTTGACGGCATGATCATCATCTTGGCGACCCTCTTGGCTAACACCGTTACCAACCCGTTTAACAGTGGCTACTTCCAGGGCCCACCCACAGCCCCGCTCGAGGCAGTATCTGCTTGCACCGGGATTTTCGGGTCAGGGTCTTACCCGGGATATCCGGGTCGAGTCCTTGTGGATAAGATCACCGGTGCCAGCTACAACGCTCACGGCCTCAATGGACGGAAGTTTATGTTGCCGGCTATATGGGACCCCCAAACGAGTGCATGCAAAACTCCCGTGTGATGGTCACAAGTAGGAAAAAGATATTATAGAAAGACGCATCTGGAGGCTTAAAATCATGTAAAAATGATGTGATGCATAGTGAATATGGTACGGGGGTTGATGTGTCAAGCGGTAGCGTTTAGTTTATTTTTATGTTTCACACTAAAGATTGTATGTTTTAGCTTTGGTTTTGACTTACACTTCACGGGTGGCTTTGTCGTTACGAAGGTGACATGTAAATTCTCTTGGAACAAATGTAATAAAGAATTATATAGTGTTTAGAATAATAATTACTCTTGCAAAAGTGGGTTTGGGTTTGTTGAGTGAAGACGTGTAAAGAGTTGCGTTGCGTCCCAAGGACAAAAGGGGGATTTGCATTTAATGTAAATAGGTATAATATTAAAAAGTTTAATAGAACATAGTGTATTATTTTATACTTTATATTAAATTGTTTAAATTGGAGTTTTTTATTTTGTATATTTCATTTTATTATATTATAAAAATTCAATCATATATAGCCTTAAAAATAAGTAAAGTGACGCGGGGTGAATCCGGAGACGTGATTCTTTATCCCTTCTCTCCTGTTTCGTTAAATCTTAGCTATCCATTTATATAGGCGTGGATGGGTTTCCTATAGCCCGTTAGACCAACTCCTCAAATTTTGGACCCATTGTCAACCAACGTATAAGATTGTTCTTATGCGTGTCCAAGTTACAGCTATGAACTCCCTTGCCTTTTTCTCTCAAACTAATCTGAGTTCTTTCATTAAAGGTAATTCTTGGATGTTCCTGATATTTTCAAGCATTTCTAGCCATAAGTTGACACTTTTTATTAGAAAGATCAACCTACTTTCAGGTTGTCAATCATGCTTACAAAACACCTGATTAGACAAATAAATCCTGAGGTGGAATGACACAAAATCATCTGGTACCATGTTTTACTTCCCATGTTTCCTTGCTTCTTTGGCTGCCATGTTTTACCCCCCCAAGATTTCCTTGTTTCTTCGGTTCATCGTTTGAAATAGACTTAATACAACTGACAGACTCTCATATCTGCAAATAAATAGATACTGCCCTCTATGTTCTGCAAATGAATAATCCAGGAATCACCTATTCTCCATGTGTGTAGTGACTAAGGTTAAAGCACAAATGCCTCTAAATTTTTTTAGAAAATTCCTTAACCAGTATCATTCATTGGTTAGACTAAGTAAGAAGCAGCTATACTCAACAGTAATGAGTCATTGTTTGTAAACAATACAGAAAGAGAGGAATGCTAGAAGATTTCAAGCCAGGTATAAATCAACTGCAAATATTTAAGATGCTAATATTTATTGCTTATTACATAGGTTCCCGATTCCATTTCCTTTGTTTTTTATATTATTGATTTGTTCTTCTTGTCAAAATGAGTTATTTTTAGTAAAATTGGAATTATAGTAGGCTTTTGTAATAATATATGGTGCATGTATTTATTAGTGTGATTGTAAATTTTCTTTTATAGGCTCACATTGAAGAAGTACAAAAGGAAAATGATAGTTGAATTCTTGATGAAGTTGTGGCTGATATGGAAGTCCTAGTGCTTGAACATAACAAACTTTTTGAAAAGGATATGAAAGCATCTAGCTTGAAAGAAAATAATATGGCAAGTGAAGCATTATACAAAATTCCTAACGAGGATTTGCAATTCATCAAGAATGCATTGGATGAAGAGATGAACCAAAAAGTAGAAATTGAAACGGGGAGAGTGAAAAAGGAATTAGAACAAGAGAAAGTTGAACACTTGAAAACGAAAAGGCAAATAGAACAAGATAAAGTTGATAGAGAAGAAATGATGAAACAAACGTTCTCCCTCATTCAATCTCATCTTCGGCATGCTAACACCACTATTATAGACATGCTTTATAAATTAATTATACCTAGTCAATCAAGAAAGGAGTCTTCTACTCTTCCAAACCATACATATCAACATGAAGAATATCATCATATAACAAATTTCCTTAATTCATTGATTTTGTGCATTATCTTGTTATCTTTTTTGTTAAGCTTAATTGCTTATATTAATGCTTTGTGAATTTGTTCATAAAGGAATCAAATAATTGTGTTGTTAGTTTTTAGAGTATATTATCTGTCTTCATTAAATTGAGGTCACCAATAAAGCAGTTAGTATTTCATTCTTTAAATATATTAGCATGTTTACGAGCATAATAGTTTTACAATTCTAATTTACTTCTTGTTTTTTTCTTTTTCTTTTTCCTTTTGTAGAAGGTGATGATTAGGATTGGATAATGAGGTACTTAGTGAAAGATTAAGAAATTCAATGGGAGTAATTTCTCATTGTGGACGTTTAAAATAAAGGCAATCTTGAGGAAAGATAATTGTCTGGTGACCATTAGTGAGCGGCCAGCTGAAATCACAGATCAAAAATAGAACGAGATGAACGGGAATGTTTTAGCTAATCTCATCTAACTTTAGCTGATGGAGTATTATCCAGCATAGAGGAAAAGAAGATTACAAAGGAAGTATAGGATCATCTCACAAAATTGTATAAGGCCAACCAAATCACTCCACAACAAAATTTTTCTGAAGAGGAAACTATACACTTTACACATGGCGGAATCCACTTCGGTGACGGAGCATTTAAATACTCTATTTTCTCAACTTACATCATTGGGGTACATAATAGAGATAAGTGAATATGTAGAACTTCTACTCCAAAGTGTATTAGATTCGTATGATCAACTCATTATTAATTTAACAAACTACACAGACACTTTAGTATTCAACAATATTGCAGCTGTTATTATGGAAAAAAAGAGTCGGCGTAAAAGTAAGGAAGACAGGCTAGTAAATTTGCAACAAGCAGAAGCCTTGACAGGTTCAAGAGGAAGATTAATGGAACGTGACCCAAGTGGGAGTCATAGTCATGGTAGATTAAAATTCAAGAGTAAGAAGAATTTCAAGTGCTACAATTGTGGTAAGAAAGGGCACCTGAAGAAGGATTGTTGGAATTTGAATAAGAAAGATTCTATTCCTCAATGAAATGAGGCAAATACATCAGATGATGGAGGTGCAATGGTTTGTGAAGTAGCAATGACTATTGGAGGTAAGAGAAAATTTGTTGATGTATGGCTTCTTAATTCAACATTTACTTTTCATATGACCTCTTGAAGAGAATAGTTTTATCAGTATGAATTTGTCTCTGAGGGATCTGTGTACAGCTGTAATAATCAAGCTCTAAAGATCGTTAGTATTGGCACCATCAAGCTAAAAATGTATGATTAGACAACTCAGACTATTAAAAAAATGCGACATGTGGAGGGACTGAAGAAGAATTTGTTATCTGTAAGACAACTGGATGATCTCGGTTTCAGATTTGAGATTCAAAACAAGATCATGAAAGTGATTATAGGGGCGCAAATATTTATGAAAGCAGAGAAGATTGTTGCAAATCTACATATGCTGAAGGGAGTAACTTTGCAAGAAGGAGAAGTATCCGTTTTAGTGACTAGTCCAGACCATAAATCTGCAATGACGTGGCATAAAAAGCTTGGACATATGTCAAAATAAGGAATGAAGATACTTGTAGAGAAAAATCTACTTTCAGGTCTCACAAAGGTATCACTACCCTTCTGTGAGCATTGCATTATGAGTAAGCAACATCAATTGAAGTTCAACACATCAAAGTTCAGAAGCAAATAAATTCTAGACTCGATTCATTCTGATGTATGGCAAGCACCAATTACGTCCCTAGGAGGAGAAAATTTCTTTATATCTTTCATTGATGATTATTCGAAGAGATGTTGGGTGATTTATATCAAAAGGAAGGTAGATGTGTTTCTAACTTTCAAATTTTACAAAGCGTGGGTGGAACTCAAATCTAGTAAAAAGATCAAGTGTTTGCGCTTAGATAATAGAGGCGAATATACTGGGAAAGAATTTGATGAATTCTATAAGCAAGAAGGTATCAAAAGACAGTTCACTACGACATACACTCCTCAACAAAATGGAGTAGCAGAACGGATGAATAAAACTCTGTTGGAAAGAACCAGAGCAATGTTAAGAACTACAAGCTTAGATAAGAAATTCTAGGCAAAAGCAGTCAATACTGCTTGTTATGTGGTGAATCAAGTTCTATCAACTGCAATTGAGTTGAAGACACTGATGGAGACGTAGACTGGTAAACCAATGGATTATTCCAACCTCCATATATTTAAAACTCTAGCCTATGTGATGTTCAATGCTAAAAAAACTATAAAGTTGGATCCAAAATCCAGAAAAAACATTTTCGTAGGGTATGATGAAGGTGTGAAAGGGTATCATCTGTGCGATCCCACTGCCCACAAGATTGTTATCAGCAGAGATGTTATCTTCATAGAAGATAATGATCAAGAGCAAGTAGAAAATGTTGGTATTGTACAAGAGAATCCAGATCAAAATGATTATTTTAAAGTTGCACCAGAGCACGAGGAGTAAGAACCAATTGAATATGATGTTATAAATACTCAGAGACCAACTCACATAAGAAGAGCACCGAGTTGGCACTCAGATTATATTATGGAGAGCAATATTACATATTGTCTTTTAACTGAGGATGGAGAGCTTTCAACTCTTCAAGAAGCAATGAATAGTTCAGACGCATCTCAGTGGATGGTAGCAATGCAGGAAGAAATTGAAGCTCTATATAAAAATAAACATGGGGGGTTGGTATCACTATCACAAGGAAGAAAGTCTATTGACAATAAATGGGTTTACAAGATTAAGTAAAGTGGTGATGATCAAGTGGAGCGATATCGTGCTAGACTGGTGGTAAAAGGATATGCTCGGAAAGAAGGTATTGATTTTAACGAAATATTTTCTCCTATAGTTCGACTCACTACAGTTCAAGTAGTTCTGGCAATGTGTGCTATATTTGACTTGCATCTTGAGCAGTTAGAAGTGAAAACTACATTTCGTCATGGAGATCTTGAAGAAGAAATTTATATGCTCCAACTAGAAGGTTTTGAAGAAAAAGGAAAAAAGAACTTGGTTTGTAGGTTGAACAAATCTCTATATGGTTTAAAGCAGGCTATGAGGTATTGGTATAAGAGATTTGATTCCTTCATCATGAACCTTGGATACAACAGACTGAAAGCAGACCCTTGTATATATTTCAAGAGGTTTAAAAAAGATGATTTTATAATCTTACTGTTGTAAGTAGACAATATGTTAGTAATAGGCCCCAATAATGATCGTATCAAAGAATTGAAGGCATAGTTAGCTAGGAAATTTGAAATGAAGGACTTGGGACCAGCAAACAAGATTTTAGGAATGCCGATTCATCGAGATAAAAATAATAAGAAGATTTGGTTTTCTCAGAAGAATTATTTAAAGAAGATCTTGCGGCGATTCAACACGCAAGATTGTAAGTCAATTTATACCCCTCTTCTTGTTTATTTTAAGTTATCCTCAAGTATGAGTCCTAGCAATGAAGAAGAGGGGATGAAGATATCTCGAGTACCGTATGCATCAGCAGTGGGGAGCTTAATGTTCGCTATAATCTATACAAGACCAGACATTGCACATGTAGTGGGAGTAATTAGTAGATACATGGCGAATTCTGGTCGAGAGCATTGGGATATTATTAAGAGGATTCTCAGATATATCAAAGGAACTTCAGATGTTGCATTATGTTATGGAGGATCAGATTTACTGTCAAAGGATTTGTTGATACTGATTATGCAGGTGATCTTGATAAAAGTAAATCCATTACAAGATATGTATTTACACTAGCTAAAGGAGTTGTGAGCTGGGTTTAAAAAGTGCAGTCAGTTGTGGATATAGTCAACAACAGAAGTAGAATATATAGTAGCTACTCAAGCTAGTAAAGAAGCAGTGTGGTTGAAGATGTTGTTGGAAGAACTTGGATATAAACAAGATAATATTATTTTGTATTGTGACAGTCAAAGTGATTTGCATCTTACTAAGAATCTAGCATTTCATTCAAAATCAAAATATATCCGAGTTCAATATCACTTCGCTTGAGAGAAAGTGGAAGAAGAAACAGTGGACATACAGAAAATTCATACAATGGATAACTTGACATATGTTATGACAAAAGCAATCAATAGTAACAAGTTTATGTAGTGTTGATCCTCGTGTGGCCTTACAAAGATGTAAGCAACATGAAGTGGCAAGATAAAAAGAATAGTTTGAAGATTTGATTGACAATCAATCAAGTCTTCAAGTGAAAAAATTGTTAACAATTGTGGCTGCAATTGTTAACAGTCAAACCTATGCCTAACACAGCTAAGGCACTCCTGCCTATAAAAAGGCAAGAGTAGAATGAAGAGAAGAGCAAGCAAGCAGAAAAGAAAAAAGAGAGAGTGAGGTGAGAGAAAAAAAGAGAGAAAAAGAGAGACCAAAAAATTTTCTATGTATTTTTTTAATATGATTTTTCTTTCTAATTCTCCAGTTTTTTCTCAGTAGTAAAAGTCTTTTATCTTTGCCCGTAATTTTTTCCCCTAATTTGGGAGTTTTTTTACGTAAAATCTGTGTGTTCATTACTATCCCCTCATTCCTATTTAGCTGTGAATTTGCTCTAATCCGGTCGTTTTTCACAACAAAAGGAACTAATTGTTGCTTTTGTTGTTATAAATTGTAGTCTAAAAAAATTCACTTTATTGCCTTATAAAGACTTCAATTGTTGTAATATCTATTCAATATTGTTGCTATAGTTTGAAACTATTTTGTTCCCTTATTCAAAACGTGAAGCAATATTTATTTTAGTTGCCTAATCAAGAATTTTTTTTACCTTATATTTATAATAGCGTCACTTTATCTAACAATATGAATTTTGTTGTCTTAATAAAAAGGCAACAATTTTTTATTTATAGTTATGTTTCTGTATATTTCCTAAAGCTCTTTTTATTGTAGTGAAAAGGAATCTAAGTGACATACAAACCTTAACTATCACAACAGTGAATTTCATAGGGGTGCAGGTATTAACTCGTCAAAGAAACCTAAAGTACAATAGAAACAGTTCTCAAATGGAGAATTCCACAACCATCATAAGCCAGGAAATTATCCAAGTTTAGAGAAGCAGACATTACAATGTAATTGAGTGAAGAAAGTCATGCAGATAATTGGACAACCAATTCAACAAGGAAATAGGAACTTATCTCAGATAATTTGAATCACGCAAGCTAGTCACACATACAAGCAGGAAATACAAACACTTACAGACACAGAAATGTAAAGGACGCTCGGATGTACTCTTCAACGGTGCAACCAAGGAACTTGAGGGGCAAAGACAATTTTCCTATACTGATTAAGTTTTATCTGCTCAGAAGATAGACATGCAGATCCAAAAGCTACTCATCACCATCGCATGCATGATGGTCCAACAGGCAATAAATTAAGAAAGAATGATTAGAAGTATATTCCTATGCATGAATTGAATCTACCTTCTCAAAAAAAAAAAAAAAACTATAGACTCGTTGGAGATCAAATTTATATAAGAAATGTGTGAAATCTTTTAAACATATAGGCTGAAGCTATATGAAAAAAAAAAAGGATCGTAGAAGTAAAAGACAAGTAAATTAAGAAAGACTGATTAGAAGTGTATTCTTATACATTTTAAGAAAATTATTAAATCATATCTTTCTTGGAAAATCTTTTGTCTCTTTGTTTGATAAAAAGTAAAGTGCAATTTTAAAAATAAGAGTAATAGTCATTGTTCTAAACTCATTAGAGAATTTCTTTCCAAAACGGCAATCAAAATAATTTAGAATTTTTTACTATGCTTTCTTATATATGATAAAAATCCGTGTTTGTAATCTAAGGATGATTTAAAAAAAAAAAAGACAAATGTGGTCCAAGACTCGTAAAAGGGATGTGAAGTTAACGGAATTAAAATCACAAAATATAAAATATAAAATGTTTATTTAATTTCATTATTTTATAAATTTACGCTTGATGTATTTGTTATTAATACAAATTATCTTTTTATAGGAATAATTATTGGACATTGCAGAATCATATCCTTCCTTATCCCAATCAATAACAGCTCTTGCTAAAATGTGGCATCTAAGGAGGATATGTTAAAAAAGATTATTAAAAAAGAAAATGCTTTGGACCGAGAATATGTTATGATAGCGTCATTAAAGCAAAACAGCGAAGGGAATCAAACTCATGTAAAGCTAAACTTAATCAAAAGAACGTAATACTTTCCAGGGAAGATAGATGTTTTGTGGGGAAGTTCTATGAAACTGATAGTTGAAGGGATGTTACTTTTCAACGTACCGCTAATCACTGTGAACCACCAATCAACCGCTCAATATTTGTATATTTGGAATTAAAATTAAAATTATTAAATTGATAGTTTTTCGATAGTTTGACATCTATTTAACATTATCATCTTATATATATATATATTTTTTTGGTGAAAGGGAAAAGATACGAAGCCTTAGTACGTAAGACTGCCTCAGAAGACGCATCAAGAGCTAGACGCCGGCGAAGACTTGGAAGAGGAGCTTCCCAGATAGACCAGCGACAGAAGTGAGAAGCACCATGTTTGGCTAAAAGATCAGCGAATTGGTTACCCTCCCGGAGGGTATGAACAACAGAGCAAGCCCACGCCTTCTGCATCAACTGCCTGATATCCACAAGAACATGCAGGTAAGGATGGGAAGGAGGATTGGAGCCCGTGACCAGAGTTACCGCAGCCTGAGAGTCAGATTCCACAACAATGTCACGAAAGCCGCGCTATCAAGCTAACACTAGGCCATGATGGATCGCGAGGAGTTCCGCAAGTAAGGCAGGGGCAAGGCCAATGTATCCCGAAAAGCCCACTATCCAAGCACCATTCGTATCACGAAACAGGCCTCCCAGACTTGCATCTCCTGGATTGCCAGTCGAGCTACTATCCATATTAAGCTTAACAAATCCAGGAGACGGGGTTGTCCAGACAACCCAGCGGGGAGGGGGTGTGAACCAAAGAGCAAAAAAGAGAACAATCATCAAAGAGTCGATAAAACCACCGGCATTGCCCCTTAATCGACAGAATCTCAAACTGGAAAACCTCACGGTTCCGCGCATTCCAAATAATCCAAGCTACAATGATAAAGCGAAGCACATCAGGGATTGTGCGTGAGGAATTGAAGATGTGAACGTTGAACCACTCGTCAATAGAAGAAGTGAAGAAAGGTTCCTCCAAACAGCCAAAAAGAGAGAACCACACAGCTTTCGCCCAGGGGCAATCCCTCAAAGCATGAGAAGTAGTTTCCCATCCTTGACCACATCGCGAACAGAAGGGAGAGGTAGCCATGGCCCGGTTGTACTGTAATGCATTTGTAGGGAGACGGGACTAACAGATTTGCCAGAGAAAGAAACGAAACTTTTGGGAAATAGGCAACTTCTAGAGTTCTTGCCAGCGCATGTTGGGGTCGGGGGGGAGAGGCACCCGAGTAATGAACTCATACCCAGATTTGACGGTGTAAAGGCCCGCCGTCGACTCCCCCCAAATAACCGAATCCATGGGCAGCCAGGAACGAGAAAGCGGAACTGCCAAGATGGCCCTAAACACGTCAGAGCCCACAGAGGTCCGTAAGCGAGAGAGATCCCATTGGTGTCGGGGATTCAGGATGTCCCCCACCAGCAGACCTTCATCAAGAGCATCAATTTGAGGAACCTGATTTTAGAGGGGATAGTCGTCGACCCAGCGATCATTCCAAAGCGAGATATGATCCCCATTGCCAACCCGCCAGCTGAAACCATCGCGCAGATAAGGGACCGACTTGCAGATGGCCTTCCAGCCCATAGAAGCAGTGGCAGAGGTCGAGCAAGTGAGAACCGAATCGTGGCGAAGATACTTACTACGCAACACATCAACCCAGAGCTTCGGACTGTTCTGGGAGAGATCCCAAACAAGTTTGCCCAGCATGGCAATATTATTATCACGCGCCATGCGGAGACCAAGGCCACCCGAAGCTTAAGGACTACAAACAGCCTCCCAGCGCAGTAAAGGGATACCCTTACCATTAACAGAGCTCCAAACAAAGTCCCGACAGCTTTTGTCAAGGGAGGCGCAAACCCCCGCAGGAAACCAGTGTAAGTGGTAAGTCGACTTGTACCATGTGTAAGTCGACTTATGCTTGCTCGGTACTGATAAGTCGCCTTGTT
>JANZLD010000005.1:25616038-25628456 GCA_026413575.1 Erythroxylum carthagenense | reverse complement strand
CCTTACCATTAACAGAGCTCCAAACAAAGTCCCGACAGCTTTTGTCAAGGGAGGCGCAAACCCCCGCAGGAAACCAGCACGTCTGCATGGTGTAGAGAGGGAGGGTAGCGAGAGTGGATTGAGCTAAAGTGACACGCCCAGCTTTATTCAGAAGTTTAGCTTTCCAACCTTGCAAACGATGATGTATCCGATCAATAACAGCCTTGAAGTCGCCCTTGCGGTTAGAGCCAGCGGTGGGGACCCTGAGATAGTTACCCAAGTTAGCAGTAAAGGAAAGTTTGAAGTGTAATCGTAATCGTTCTTTATGCCGGCGAGGAACGTGGGGCGATAAGAAAGACGTTGATTTCTGATCATTGATAAGCATCCCCGAACAGGAACAGAACTGGTAGATCGTCTCCAGGACCACCCGACAACTGCGCAAAGAAGCCTGAGAAAAGAGGAGTACATCATCAGCAAATAATAAATGAGAGATAAGGGGCCCATTACCTGAAACCTTGATGGGTTGCCAGTCTTGCGTCTGGACACGGCTAGAGATGAGCAGGGAGAGTTTTTCCATGCAACGGACGAATAAATAGGTAGACAAAGGGTCCCCATGGCGTAAGCCTCGCCGAGGTGAAAACGTCAGAAGGCAGGAGTCGTTCCAGAGGACAGAGAGCCGGGTAATAGTAACACAGGACATAATAAGGGAGACGAGGATCGGCGGAAAGCCAAAATCTAGAAGGGTTTGTCGTAAAAACCGCCAATCAATCCGATCATAGGCTTTATTCAAATCAATTTTCATGGCCAAATATCTGTCCCGCCGCCTGGACTTATGGATAGTGTGTAGCACTTCTTTGGCCAGAATAATATGCTTCGCCGCAGTCTGGCCGGGGATGAAAGCCCCCTGCATAGGAAGGATAAGGTCAGTCAGAAAAGGGCGAATGCGTTGAACAATAACCTTAGAAAGAATCTTATAGTTAACGTTGCAAAGACTTATCAGGCGAAATTGTGACATAGACGTAGGTTGGCTAGCCTTAGGGATAAGGGCTAACAGCGTGTCATTAATATCAGGAGGACAAGCACCAGAAGAGAAAGTGTCAGTCACCAGAGAGAAAACTCGCTCGCCAACGAGGGGCCAAAATTTCTTGTAGAAAATTGGCTGGAAACCGTCGGGGCTAGGAGCCTTATAAGGTTTCATAGATTGAAGCGTAAAAAAGACTTCATCCCTGGTTATAGGAGCCAACATGGAGAGCGCAGCCTGCGGAGATAAGATAGCGTGGGCTTGCAGAGGAGGAAAAGGCGTGGCGATATCCATGGTGCTACAGAAAAGTTTATGGAAAAAACGCAGAGCCTCAGTTTGTAACTCGACAGGGGTGGTAAGCCAAGTGCCATCCGAACCACGCAATCGGGCCACCCTGTTCCGTTGACGACGAGTGATGGTCATGGCATGGAAAAACTTGGTATTGCGATCCCCAAACTGAAGCCATTGGACACGAGACTTCTGGAACCAAAAGACTTCTTCTTGTCGAAGGATAGCATTATAGTCAGAGATAAGCTCCTGTTCCAGCTAAAGAAGAGAGGCACTGTGGTTAAGGTCCAAAAGCCGTTGTATGCCACCTAGCCTGGCCAGAGTTCGACGCTTGCGTTGGAAAATGTTACCAAAAGTGACCTTATTGAACGAATGCGCCCTCTTGAACATATAGAAGAGCAGCAGAAAGGGAGTAATGGGGCAAGGACCAAGCATCTTCCAGCATAGGAAGAAAGCCAGAATGCACGGTCCAAGCATCTTGGAAGCGGAAAGGACGGGAAGACGCCGGCGGAATAAACCCAAATAATTGAAGAACGATCGGATTATGGTCAGAAAGAGTGCGGGGAAGATGATGGACCGAAGCGTCAGGAAACAACAGTTTCCAGGCAGTATTACAGAGAGCCCGATCGAGGCGGACAAAGGTAGAGACAGCCCCATTACGCTTTTTTCTGTAGGTGAAGGGGGGCTCGTTGAACCCTAAGTCCAGGAGAGAGCACTCGTCCAAGTTCTGTTGAAAACGACTAGCTTGCCTCTGAGAATAAAAGCCCCCTCGTTTCTCCGTGGAGCACGCATAGTCGTTAAAGTCCCCAAGAAGCACCCAAGGCCACATAGTGATAGCACTGAGGCGAGAAATCTCTTGCCAGAAACATTCGCGGCCGGAAGGGTGGGGGCTGGCATCAGAAACCAGACATGGTAGTGAGGGTCCCGAACGAGACAGTGTATGAACTGTTTATGCGAGACCAAAATATCCGGCTGGATGTCCGAAGAATTCCACAGGCACCATATGCCCCCAGAAAAACCAGAAGCCTCCGCACGGACAACATTCTCGAAACCCAAAGATCTGGAGACCTTGTCAGCCCTCGGACAAGAAATATGAGGTTCCACGAGGATAAGGATATCCACTTTGTGGCGGATACGAAGATCTTTCACACAGGCAACAAAATCCGACTGGGCCGCCCCCCGGTAATTCCAAGATAAGAGATTAAGGCTATTAATCATAAAGAGACTAGAAAAAAGGAGGAAGACCGACATTAGTAGACAAGGCTGCTAGGGACCATATCAACATCCACCTCGTCCACGGGGGCAAGAGCTGGAGCAGGACCGAGATAGTCCGGGGCCAAGGCCGTATGAACAGCAGCTTTCGAGGGGCGAATGTCACCTCTTCCCGGATCAGGGGGAGCAGGACTCGACAAGACTTGGATACCGAGCATGGGGGACCCATCATGGAGGAGAGCAGAGGAGTTTGGGGGGGGGGGGAATGGAAGCTTGAAATGCTTGTCGAAATTGAGAAGCAACCTGAAGAACAAGGGAGGGGTCAACGGTCGGGGGCGAAGTGGGGATGAGGCCTAAGTCCCTAGTTTGGACAGACGGGACCGGGGTGGGAACAAGGCCAGAAGGCCCAGGAGGGGAGCGAACACGACTGTCAGGGACTGCAGCACCAAGAGAATGGGTCTGGCCCGCCAGAGGAGGCACAAAGGACAACGGAGGAGCGGTGGGCTGACCAGGGCCCATTGGGCTTTGGGTGCGAGAAGACCTCTCTGAGCGTCTAGGAGATTTCCCCGAGTGTTTAACACCACTGCTACTACCCACGTCAAAATGAAAAGCTGCTGCAGGCGCCGTCCCATGTCCCAAGTCCTTCCCAATAGGCAGAGAATCAACCTCACACGGAGGCTCAGTAAGTACAGAGTAACGGTTAGGCGGTTGACGCTGACTAGCCATAGATGGGACAGCCTGTTTGGGTTGCGAAGAACGAGGAGGCCGTTTCACAACAACCATCCAGGAACCAACCCCTAGACTGGCACTGAGATCACCCTGAGCTGCCATCACGTCAGGTGCAGGGCGCGTGTCCTCGTCCATCGGGACATCCCGTGCAATCGTAGGCGCCTGAAGCCCCGGTGCTGGAGTCTGGGAGCATTTTTCGGAGATGTGCCCAAATTTACCACAGGTGAAACAGATAGTATGAAGGCCCTCGTATTCAACAAAGTGCGTCTGTCCATCAATGACCAGTTGACCCACAAGAGGTTGATCTAAATCAATCTCTACACAAACCCGAGCGAAGTGACTGCGATTAGCCAGTGTAGTATTCTTATCAATCTTGACCGGCCGCCCAAGACCGGTGGCAAGCGCTAGTAGCAGATCTTCGTCATAGTACTGGATGGAGACATTCGGCAGCCAAGCCTAGACAAAGGTAGAATCAACCACAGCATTCATGACCGAGAAGCCTGGGAACCACTGACAAACCGTCAAGTAATGGTCAAAAATCATCCAGGGGCCGTTATCCATGGCAAACTCAAATTCGGCATGAAGATCGAACTTAACCAGGAAATACTCATGACCGATATCTAGCACATCAAAGCCACCAGCCGGTTTCCACAATTGCTCAATCTTAGAATAAAGGAGGCAGTATGAAATGGAGTGACCCAGCAACTTAACAACAACCGATTGTTTCCACGGGGCTTCAAGAGAGGCCAAGAACGCGAGGTCCACCTGGAAAATCGGGAATTGTTTGTTCCCGTCCTTGTACTCCCTAGTAACAATCCCAGCTTCAAGGAGATTCACAGGAGCTCTCGCCGTTGCTTCATAAGCCGCAGCCTTAACTCGTTCCCTGGTGAGAACCTTATCTTTCCAGGACATGGGTTTCAAAACAACATTGCCAGGACGATGGGGAATGGGGGAGGAGATTAGGGGTTGGGCTGTCGTGCCAGGAGGAGGATCCGGTGGTTTGGTGCGCTTGTGAGGGCGAGGAGCAACGGGAGGGAGATTTGCGGTAGTCATTTGTTCATACGAACTAAGATTAAAACTTTTGCAAGTCTTCTCCATTGATTTCAATATCATTGGTTATAATTAGTTTTATTAGTTAATTATCTTTTTTAGGTTTTCTTTAAAAGACTATACTTAGATACTATAATATATACAACCCACATTTTTTCCATAATTAGTATAATAATCCATAATTTTTTTCCATCGATAAAAGATGTTTAAATGCAAGACTTTTAACTAAAAGGATACAACAAAAAAATTTATTTATTACAAAAACTTTAAGATCTTTAAACCTTTCTTATAGTGAAAAGATAGAACGGTACTAAATTTGGTTGCAGGTGGAGTATTCATGCACACCTGATGATCAACATTGCACTGAGAAGGGACCACCTATGGACCATAATTGCGAAGACAATTGTTCAAGCTTCTCCTTCCCAATCAAGAACCTGTGGAGTTGTATAAAGTAACACACTTCACCACAACTTGTACTTGATCAATGGACTATAGTTTTGATCCCACACCGTAACTCATAACCCTTTTCACTGTCACAACCCACAGTTATTTCTGTAACTGCAATGATTTGATCTCCCCATAGTAAGTAAAATTGGCAGTTTCCACGGGAGAACAATGACCTTTTCAGGTGCAATCTCACGTATCGGTGACATATCTCGACTATACATACTAGGACTGGAGTTTGATGCTTCAGCTTTTGTGAATATCCCAACATTATACTTTCTTTGGAAATCTTCTGATTGCTACAGGTGACTGAAAGTTTGTCGCATGAAACCAACACAAAATCGATCAAGGCAATGTTGCAAAAATTGAACTTCATGAAAGTTACAATGTTCAAGTCAGCGAATTCCACCAATATGTAAGAACATGTCGAAACCTGTAATGTATGCAGGTGGTTTTTGATACAGGTTATGTTTGAGCAAATAATGTTTAGGTGTAAGGTAAGCTAGAGCAACAACATCTCTATGTGAGGCTCTGCAAATGGGGGCAACATTGTTACATAATACAGTCAATGTCTCAACTCTTGCAGACTAACAAATTTCAGACAATAGTATTTCTTTGACTGTATCTATCTCTCATTAATCTTCTCCCAATCAAAACAGCCTTCAATTGTAGGGGCTGTATCGCATAGGCATTCTGTATCGTGGAACCTTACTGCAACAAGGAAAAAAAAAATGGTACTGGCCCACTATTACTTAAAAGTGCAAAGAAAAGGGAAGAACACCTAGAAGTATACAAGTTTGTTAATAAATATGGGAGCAACTTGTGGAAATATACCCATATCCATAAGGGGCATAAAAGTAAGGTGGCATGTATGTGCCCCTGGGTGGAAAACCCATGTAAGGATTGGATTTGCGAGGGCGAAATTGTTTCATTCCGGGTACATTGGTCCGCTTAGCAGTTACCTTGGATAACAGAAAAAAGGACAACCCCAAAAAGGTACTAAGATTTGGAAGCCAGAGCAAAAGAAAAGGCAGACAGACTTTAACTGTAAAGTCAAAAATTAAATTACCTTCAATTGGCGACCATGTAATTCTGATTCATTCAGATTAAGGGCCTCTTGAACAGCCTCTGCCTCAAGGAATTCTACATATGCATAACCCTTTGGTTGACCATACTTGTCCGTGCGAATTGTGACTCTATTTACTGTTCCACATGACTGGAAATGCTGCTGCACTTCCTCAGGTGTGCATGAATAGTCCACCTGCAACCAAATTTAGCACAAGGGGCTTAGGAAGAGGCCAAGAACACTCTGCAAAAAGCAATACTTCAAATCAAACAAACATCTAAAGGCAATCCAAAAGTAGAATAGGTTCCTGATACTCAAAAGCCAACAAAACCCTTCATCTCATATTAATTTCTGAGAAATTTGTAAAATGTCGTGTTCATAAAGAGTATCATACGCTGTCACAACCCAACTCCTTTACGACTTCACTTACCAACTTTTTATTAAGTCAATCTCATAAATCATAAGAACTACAAAGGTTATAGAGTCCTTGAAAGACGAAGTACCCAGAGGTTACCAAAGCATTTAGTGAAACAACTTTAATAGGTTGCCAATTGGAGCTGTTGCTTAATACTATTTTTCTTTTCCCAATTCAACATAGGTCAAGGAGGAAGCAAGAGCTTAACTGTTGACTACAACAACAATAACATCTCAGTAAAAATTCTATTGAGATGCAAATTTAGACAGGTCCAATAATAGACAGCCTTACTAATAACTAATAGAGAGATTATTTCTAATAAACTCACAAAAAGAAAAAAAATTTAAAGTAAACAAATAATTTTATTAAAAGGAATTGATATAATAAAATAAAAAAAAGAAAATTAAAATTAAAATAAATATAATAATACAAATATAAATAAAAATGATGAAATAATAATATAAATAAAATGCAAATAATAATGAATAACAAATAATAAATTAAAGATAAAAAAACCAAAAAAGATACTAAGGAGAAAGTATTATAGACAAAAGTGTTTATGCTAAATATAAGACAAGAATCGAAGGACAAATTCAAAAGACCTAATAAAAAAAGAAAAGTACTTCTTTATTTAATATCTTTTAATTAAATTCTATTTCGTCAAAGTTTCCTATTGAGGGTCAAGTCTTCAGTAGGTTCTAGCAAAACCATATTCTTTTTTATCACCTCTCCTATTATTGCTTAAGTCTTCATCTTTTTTTTATAGTCCCTAAATATAATCTTCTCACATCTTCACACTGTTGATTATCGGCACAAACAGTAGGCAACATGATAAATTTTTACTGCTGACTATGAGCACAAATAGTTGGCAACTGAATAAATTTTGAAAACATGTGTTGAGTAAGTTGCCAAATAGAAGAGCTACACAATATTTTTTTTCATTTGTCCGGTTCAATATAGGGCAATGTTACATCTTCAAGGTTTACAAGCGCCACTCTCATGGGAGGATTAAGCAAATAGATTCGGAAACAATTCAGTAGAAGAAGCAGTCCAACTGATGCAGCCTACTTTTCTATATTTATTTAGAATATTTTCTCTCTTATAATTAGCCATGAGCAATTATTTGCTTGAAGCAGTTGTAATTCATAACTATCAAACTAGTACCCTATATATTGAATAAATAGAAAACTGGCAAAGGCAAGTTGTCTTTTCCACCAAAACTTACAGTCTAAGAGATCAGAGAGTTCTCAAATGAGCTCTCAATTTTCATGAGTAATTTGAACAAGAAAGGAAGAAAGGTGAAGAAACATTCAAAACCATCATCCGACTTCTCATTCAATCAGGACCATAACAACTTGGTATCATAGCCTCTTGCTGTGGGTGACTTAGAACGTTCGTATCAAAATCAATTTCAAGCCTTTCTAATTCGATATAATGAAGACCAACAGCGACAAAGGCACGAGCAAGAATGGAATCGCGAAGAGCAAGAAAGCATTCGCAAATCTTTTGAAGCACAACAATATGACATCCAAAATCTTCAGGAGATGATGCGTGAGCTCACATACCATCATTGTGGAAAACATGAACAGGGGGATGGGAGCGTCAACCGTAATTCTCGCTCCAATTGCCAAAATGATGGATGTATGGAACGAGGCGGCGGCCCTAGTGCAAATAGCCACTACAAGTTAGATTTCCTACATTATGAAGGTTCAATAGACCCATTGTCATTGCCATTATTATTTCAAACATTAGCAAGTCTCTGATGAGGACAAAATGAGCATGGTAGCACCCCATCTAGAAGACGATGCTTAGTATTGGTTCTTAAAATTGGACAAGGATCGACCCAATTTGGACCGAGAGGAATTTAAGAATTATTGTCTCCGGTGATTTGGCCCTTCCAGCAGTCGTAGCAAATTGGGTGAACTGCTCAGACTTCGTTAGACAGGTTCTGTAGAAGATTACCAATGTCAATTTGAGAAGTTATTAGCACGCAATTCTTTTCTTCGACTAGAGCAAGAAGTAGACAATTTTATCAATGGGTGCTAGATTTCATTGCAGTGGAATTGGAATTACAACAACCAAATGATCTTATTGAAGCCATTAGTTTAGTGCGGTTATATGAACGCGACGAGCAGGAAGATGATTAGAAAACCATCCGACGCAATCATGGGGTGCAAAGGGTTAAAACCCCAAATTGATGATGGTGTCATCATCTTGTACCAGTTCGTACATTAGACGATTAACCAAGGTTGAAATGGCTGAACATCGTGCAAAGAATCTTTGTTATAATTGTGATGAGACTTACACCACAAGCCATCATTGTAAACAGTTATTCTTCGTCTCCGGAGTCAAGGATTCATCATCGGAAGAGGAATCTCCTCCTGATAGTGACCGAGAGCCATAAATACCACTTCATGCTATTACAGGAAATCCTCACCCTCAAACTATGCAGATTGAGAGAAGATTGAGGGAACTATTTCCCAATCAAAAGATCCCTGCAAGCCTTGGTCGATTCAAGTAGTACACATAGCTTTCTTGATTCCTCTTTGACAGCTAATCTAGACTTCATCATTGACAAGAAGGATCATCTTAAAGTAACTGTAGCAAACGGGGAAAAATTGTAGAGCCTAGGCCTTTGCAAGAGCGTCTGTTTCCTCCTTGGTAAACAAAAGTTTCTTTTGGATTTTTATCTGCTTCCTCTTGACTTTTGTGATCCAGTGTTGGGTATCAACTGGTTGGGTACTTTGGGAGGGATTTTAAGAAGTGCATGCGCTTTATTCACGATGGCTTAGACCTACAATTAGAGGGTATGAAGCATTTAGGCCCTTCCTCCTTTCACCTTGTGCTATCTTCAAAGGAGAACATTAACCTAGCACTTCAGCATCTTCTTTTGGAGAACCGTTTTCAAGAGCCAACTGGCTTACCTCCTTGTCGCTCTTATGACCATAGAATTACTTTGATAAGCGGCACATACCCACTTGTTGTTCGTCCTTATCGTTGTCCTCACTCATAAAAGAGTAAGATTGAACGACAATGTGATAAGATGTTGGCAAAAGGACTTATCTGCCGAAGTCAGTCCCCTTATTCTTCTCCAGTCTTATTAGTGCAAAAAGAGGATTCTACTTGGAGATTTTGATTGGATTTTCATGGAATTAATGCCAAGACCATCAAAGACAAATTTCCTATACCTGTTATAGATGAGTTATTGGAAGAATTACACGGCACTCATTTATTCACAAAGTTGGAATTGCGTTCAGGCTATCATCAAATTCGTATGCACCTAGATGACGTGTCGAAGACAACAATCCATACGCATCATGGCCATTTTTAGTTCATGGTGATGCTGTTCGATCTAACAAATGCACCCTCCACATTTCAGGCTCTTATGAATGGCATCTTCCAACCTTATCTCTGCAAATTTGTATTAATATTCTTCGATGATATCCTTGTTTATAGCAGGACATGGGTGGAACGTCCGTCTCACTTACATGAGGTCTTTTCCATACTTTGCCAACACTAGTTTTTCTTGAAGCGATCTAAATGTTTTATTGCCCAACCCACCGTCTCATATTTGGGCCGTAAGATTTTTGTAAAGGGGGTTTTAGTAGAAACAAATAAAATTCAAGCTATGCTCCAATGGCAACAACCATCTACTGCCTGAGGCTTAGAGGGTTTCTTAGGCTTGACCGGTTACTACAGCAAATTTGTGAAGAAGTACGGAAAAATTACTACTCCTTTAACCTCCATGCTCAAGAAAAATTCTTTCAAGTGGACTTTAGCTTCTACCGCAGCCTTTGAGCAATTAAAATCTGCCATGACCACAACTCCGATTCTCGCCTTTTTCAATTCTGTTTGAAATCGAGTGCGATACCTCAGATGCAAGTATAGGTGCTGTATTACAACAAAATGGATGACCAATTGCTTATTTTAGTCAACCCTTTGCTGATCGACATTGTCGTCCTCCCGCTTATGAGAAGGAATTGATTGCATTGGCTAAGGTGGTATCTCATTGGCAACGATACCTATGGGGTAGTAAGTTTCTCATACGCACTGACCATTTTAGTCTTAACTATCTTTCGGAACAACAGATCACTACGATTCCTCGACAATGTTGGCTAAGTAAGCTTTTGGGTTATGATTTTACGGTGGAATATAAGGCTGGTTGGGAAAACGTTATGGTTGATGCCTTATCCCGCCAATCTGGGGTGGATGATTAGACTCTCCTTGCCATTTCTATGCCTTTGGAAAGTATCTTTGATCATATCTACCAATAGGTTAACACCACTCTAGATTTACAACATCTTGTTGCTAAAATTCAAAGAGGTGAAATCGTGGGTCCTTGGAAGTACACTTGATAGAACTCTAGCTTTATAAACTAGAGAAAGGGTATATTATTGAATAGATCAAAGGAACTCTACTGTTATTACAAGGGTGATTCTACAGGACACCCCTTCCAAAGCTGAAATGCTCCTTAGAAAGAAGGAAATTCTTTCTGCCTACAATATCTTTCTTCTTACTTTTCTCCTCTCCCTCTCTCCTCTCCCTCTTTGCCTCAAAACTACCTACTTAGGCCATTCTGTTACAACCCAACCCTTGTGCTAACTCAGCCACTAACTATCTAACTAACTCACCCCTCTCTGCCCCCTCTTTCTTTCTCCTTGAGTATACTCTCCATATCCTAGGCTTATTTACGTCTCTGTTATTCTTCCCCCTTCCTGAATTACCCTCGACCACATTGGTCCTAACATTGCTCTCCTCTAGAAGAGTAGCCTTGAGAAAATTGACAGCAAATAACAAATTCATCCTCCTAGGTAACATTCTCCATTGGCTTGCCCTTCCATTTAACTAACCATTGGCGTGTTGAGTCCCCTGCCTTTGTAATTATTCGGCTAGCTAAGACATTTTCGAGTTCCACGACATCATCCAACTCCACTTCCATTCCGTCAGGCAAATCTGTCTCTATAGAGTAGTTCCCAACAGCCCTCTTTAGTTGAAACACATGAAACACTAAATGGACTCTAGAATGTAGGGGTAGCCTGAGCCTTATATGAGACTGCTCCATATTTTTCCAGAATTTGAAAAGGCCTAAAGTATCTTGCCGTTAGCTTTTGATTAATAAGTCAGGCCACCGTTAGCTATTTGTGGGGACGGAGCTTAAGAAAAACCCATTCTCCCACTGCCATCAGACTCTCATTTGCATCTAGTTTTTCACATTTCTTATTTGAAGCCTTTCCATGGTCAAGCGAATGTGCCTATTCATCCTACACTGCAACTTTTTCCAAAAGATGAGACATGATTTCAGCCACAAGCTATTCTAGACCATCGTACAATTCATGGTATTTCCCAAGTGCTTGTTCATTGGTAGGGTTTATCTCCAGCTGATGCTTCTTGGGAGGAAGTTACCACTCTGAAGCAATCACACCCTCCCTTTGTGCTTGAGGACAAGCTTATTGTTGGGGAGGGGAGTAATGTTACATCTCCAAAGGTTTACAAGCGCCACACTCATGGAAGGTTTAAGCAAACAGATTCAGCAACAATTCAGTAGGAGAAGTAGTCCAATTGAAGCAACCTACTTTTCTATATTTAATTATAATATTTTCTCTCTTATAATTAATCAGAGTAGTTATTTGCTTGAAGCAGTTGTAATTCGTAACTATCAGACTAGTACCCTATATGTTGAATAAATAGAAAATTGGCAAAGGTAAGTTGTCTTTTCCACCAAAACTTACAGTCTACGAGATCGGAGAGTTCTCTCAAATGAGCCCTCAATTTTCATGAGTAATTTGAACAAGAAGGAAAGAAAGGTGAAGAAACATTCAGAACCATCATTTGACTTCTTTCTACAAAGACCCACAACAAGATCATTCAACCAGGACCACAACAGGCAACAAGGAAGTCAGATTTAGGCCCAGAATATGGTACAAAAAGTTGACAACTTAGCTAAATATAAACACAGTATAATTTAGTAATATGATGCCAAAAGTTGTAAGCAAAATGAAAAGGTAGCATTTTCTTATTCTCTTGGTGATCTCAATGCACATCCATGTAAACCCGTCAACCCATTCCACAGTATCAAGCCTTTTGAAATGCTTGATTCTGATAGGATCCAAGAAACAGGTAAGGAAATATATGAAATCGCTATTGATTTCTGTAAAATGGGAACAAGAACAATCTGGTTTCGAGGACCAGAAACCTCCAGCCTAGGGCTCACTCA
>JANZLD010000005.1:25572147-25583121 GCA_026413575.1 Erythroxylum carthagenense | reverse complement strand
AAAGTTTAGGGACTATTTTATAAATTTAAAAAATATCCCGAAACGGTACCCGGTACCGACCGGTACCGGTACCATTCCGTTCCAGAGCCCAATCCGATACCGAGTCCGGTACGGTATTCATAACATTGGTAGGCACAGACAAACAACTAAATAGAGGACGGTAAAAATCGTAAGTGGGTCTTGACCATTCAGCTGAAAAGAGGGCCTCACAATAATCGCGACATGGGGCTTCTTACGCCACCTCCTTACCTGTAACAGACACGTCGACAAGCTTAATTTTCCATCTATATCAGATAGATCTTTTCCTTTTTCTGACTTTTTTCAGAAAAATACAAAAAACGGATAGATACTAACTTAAGCTAGTTAAAATTATGTCTGAGTCTGACAGTTTACAGTTATCACATATGCTGTTGCCTCTTATCTCTTGTTTCCTGGTTTGCATATCTGCAGATAAGAGTTTTGCTTGAGTCAAGCGAACCCTTTAAGGTACTTCCTCTACATTATCGAACAACCTTAGGATTTATTGTCTCTGCTGTAATTGAGCAACCTTAGGCTACTTGTTCTCTATCTCTAAGTGCTGAAAAACAGTCCAATTTTGTAGTTTATTTGCTTGAAGTGATCAGGAGGTCGGCATTTGAAGAGATGCATTTTCTTCTCTTGTCTGGTATTTTACTCGTAGGTAAAAGTGCGAATACACGAGATACCACTCATGGCCGCAACGCTGTGTAACCTTGGATTTGGCTTTGGGTCTGGTCTGAAGAAAATTGAGGAGTTCTATGTGAAGCAGAGGCAAGCTTTACTTTTCCTTTTTTATGCTTTTCAATTTCCTCTCTGTGGTCATGGTTCTGACAAATTGATTTGTGTGCCTATTTTTCTTGTTTGTTCTTTTTACAGATATCCAAAATTTAAGATATTTTATGACTTATTGGCATCATACAGGCAGAGTATTTCTCGCTTGAACTTGAAGTATCTCTTAAACTTTAGTCAGTCAGTGTTCAAGGGGGCTGAAAGTTGTTAGACCAGATGGATATTTGAAATACGTGAAGCTTAGTTTCTGAAATTAGATTAGCAGAGAAAAAGTTTTAAGGATTACCTTACCTGTCTCCGTCAATAATATTTGGTCCAAATTTAAACCAGTGTCGATGTTGCTTCTGTGATATCCATGAACTGCTGCAAATGTCTGGTTTAACCTAAGTGATAATATTAAGTAGACTAAAGTTTGAACTGTCGCTATGAGTAGACTAAAGTTTGAACTGTCGCTACGACTCGTTATTTTACTGGGATCTTCTTCACCACTCTTATCTAACCTGAGAATAAAAGAAGGGACAATTAGCTTTTCATTGCTGAACCATTGATCTTTTCCATCAGGTACTATTCTATGGTGCTTCCGAATACATTAAAAAGATCATCCCAGTTCTGTTGTAATGCAGCAACACTTTTGCACTCAAATCATATAAGCGGGACAGAAATTAAGAAACAGGGCTGGCATTTACACGTGGTTTCTGACAGTAGAATTAATGATTCTTATGACACCAATGGAGGGGAGAAAGCGGATGAGGTTGATAAAGTGACCCTAATATGGAGGGCAATCAAATTGCCAATATACTCTGTTGCTTTGATTCCTCTAACAGTGAGTTCCTTGAAGATTTTGAAGTATGATTTGGCTATAATTCAGAGAGAATGCTATTATTTATTTGGAAAAGGAGTCATTGTTAGTTGTTATATACGATAATGAACAGGGAGGAGAAAACAAAGATGTTATAGCAGTCTTATATGTTGCTGACTTTAAGAGCTCTGGTTATACTTAAAACTTTCTAATGTCGGACAGGTAGGCGGTGCAGCAGCATATTTGCAAACAGGTGTATTTTCAGGTGGGCGCTATATTATTCTCCTGGCTTCTTCAATTCTTATCATAACCTGGCTCAACTTAAGGTGATTTCCACAGATTTTGAAATATAATGAGAAATTTTCAAGTATTCATGATGGTCCTGATAAAAATATACATTAGAAACCAAGTTTGTTTGTTTTTCTTTCTGTGCTCGAAGTGCAGCAATGATGTTTATGATTTTGATACGGGAGCAGATAAGGGCAAAAAAGAATCTGTTGTAAATTTGGTTGGTAGGTATGTCTTTTGTCTTGAAATTCAAACATTGCCTTTATATTAATTTCTATCCTGTGTCATGGGTATGCATAGTAAACTTTTACTCGCTGTTGTCTGCTGTGGCTTTGGGAAGCCGTTTAGGTACCCTTATCAGTGCTTATTTCTCACTTTCTCTGGGCTTCGCGGGGATAACATTGACATCCCTAGCAGCAGGAAAGTTGCGGGCTATATTTCTCCTTGCTTGCGCCATTATCTGTGGCTACATATATCAGGTGCAGATAATCTTAAAGATCTGTACGAGAGATTTAAAGTAGTTTCACAGGATTGAATATACTGTCCTAATTATTGTTCAAGGACGAATTATCCATCTTGACATTTTTTTGCTCAGTGGGTTGCCACTAGGATCAACAAATTAAAACTCTATTATGTTTGGTGGAAAAATAGTTTCATACTTTCTCTACAAGCTACTATTCTCGTTGCTACACAATTTGCGTAACTTTCCATTTGCTCTATTCTAGTGTCCACCATTCCGGTTAAGTTACCAAGGATTGGGAGAACCCTTGTGCTTCGCAGCATTTGGCCCATTTGCAACTACAGCTTTTTATTTATTGCTGGGCCGCAGATGGTAGTGTGACATAATCAAATTAGAATTCCAATCTTCACTTTAGCTTTCTGTAGCAATACTGAAGATTCATGTGTTTCTGACATCATTCTAGTTGGTTTTGACAGTGGATTAAGCCCTCTGCCACTAACAAGCACAATTCTTTCTGCTTCAATCCTTGTTGGCTTCACCACAGCTCTAATTCTCTTTTGCAGTCACTTTCATCAGGCAATTTTCCTTTTGCTTTCATTTGTCTAACTTCATTTTATATCAATCCTAGGATGAACACACACTTTGTTGCTGGCATGAAAATAACATGAATATGTTGTCCAACCCAGGTAGAAGGAGACAGGGCTGTTGGAAAAGTATCCCCCTTGGTTTGTACATTTGACAGCCATTCTCCTTGATCTAGTTTTGTAGTTGGCACCACTATCTCTTTCCATTTTTATTTTTCTTTATGCAGGTTAGACTTGGGACTGAAAGAGGTTCTGTTGTTGTAAAACTGTCGGTCGTGACACTCTACGCACTCTTGTTTGCATTTGGAATAAGTAGAGCTCTTCCTTACACTTGCGTCGTAAGTCCTTTACTAAATTGATGAAAGTAGTCGCTCCTTTCTAATTCTTAAGTTGAGTTGACACGTTTTCCTGTGAATGATTCTTCCATAATCATTTAAAATTCACATTTTGTTGCAGCTTCTATGTGCTATGACCATACCCATAGGAAAGCTGGTTGTCAATTTTGTTCTGGAAAACCATGAGGTAAACTTTAAACTCGTGTATAAACCTTGTGGAATAAAACCAATGGCCAATGTGGAGCAAAAAGCATGCTGCCTCTGCCATTATGACGAAGAATCTTGATGCAAAAGAATTTAAAATCTATAAAAGAAATAAAAGAGGAAAGATTATTTAACTACAAGTTTTAATTTGGTGGGATGAAGATTAAGAATTGAGTTGACATCAAAGATAAGGGCTGAAAGTTAGATTGTGTTAGGATTCTTTGTTAGATAGGAACTAGTAGTAAGTAAAGTATGTTATTCTATTTTAGATATATTATCCTACTTGTTTAGGACATAGATATTTTACTATAATAGTATTTAAATTTGATAGGAACCCTTTCTTACTAGAATAAAAGTTCTAAAATCTTCTCTATAAATATGTGTATATTCAACCCTTCAATGACAAGCAATCTCAAACTTTTTTACAAACTCGAGTTTTCAACTAGAAGGTGTGATGATTTCTTTTAAGAGTAATTTTTAGATCTTAGAAATGATTTCTAGATTGCTATGATCTATTCTTTGTGTTCCTCAATAATTCTAGTAAACCTAACCTAAATTTTAGTTATCTTATACCTAACTTTCAGCCATATTAAACCCTAAAATTCTAAGCTAAATTTTCAGCAATCAAACCTTAAAAATTCAATTATACCAAATCTGAAATTTTAGCATTCCTAATCAAAATTTAGACCTAAAGTTGGATATTTTAGTTGCCTAATATCAATCATATTTCTGAATTTTGTAATTTTTAGCTACTAGTTAGCATTTCTTCTATTTATCTTACATTAATTTGGTAGCAAAGCTTTGGTTCACAATAACATCACGTAATGGAAGAGCATATAGAAGAATATTCAGTGACCTAGAGCAAGATAAAATACTTCTGAATATTGCAAAAAAATTGGGCATCAATAATCCTTGTTTATAAGGTGCTCCAAAAATCGACTTACATGTAACAACTCTTATATGAAAACATGTTCGACAATTTTTGGAGAGGATAGATAGCGTTGACATACATTCTCTACAAGTGAAAACTTCCACAGGGAAAAAAATATGTGAACCAATAACCTATACTCGATGCTAAACACGGAGAAAGTAGTAATGTTAAGCAAGATGAAGGAATTGATATTGATTAATAACATACAATGCAAGAAAAAATCTTTGTTGGAAAATCATATACTGATTTTGATTCCTTAAATTTAACAGGCACTACCTTGGAGGAAGTGTCTGTTATGGGTGGTGAAAACACTTCTCCTTTAACTAATCAATTAGAATCTTTAATGCTACTTGTAGAACGAAGTCAAATAATTGATGACATGAAGAATTTGACAGCGGGAGATGACAAAAGTGTTAAAGATGAAAAACAAAACCAAGTGGATTCTTTAGCAAACCCTAAAGTTGGAATAATTGAATAATAAGTAACACTTAAACAGCAAGATGAAATGCCTAAGTTAAAGATTGAAACACGTAAACAATAGGCTGAAACCCCTTAACAACAAATCAAAAATAATGGACAAGAAGTTGAAACAACATGGCAGTGGAATGAAAGAATAGGATAGCAAGCTAATATATCAAAACAAGGGGCTAAAAGATTAGCTAGCTATTACTTGGGATTTTGAAACTTGTTAGTTCAAAATTTTTGTTGGTATTGTTGATGAAGATTATATTGTAGTGGGTGATGAAGAAGAAGTAGATCTGGAAAAAGATTTGAAATTAACAAAACATATGTATAAAGGAGAAGTTGTGGGTGCACTTGCAAAGTCAAAATTTAGCAATGATGACAAGTCACAAATATATTGGTCAAGACTTATGATTTTGTCCACACAGCTAAACTATTTTTCAAAGAGGATGTGCGTCTCTATGGATTATCTTTAACCATTTTCTCTGATCGTGATATAAAGATTATGAGTTATTTTTGGAGAACTATATGGAAAACATTAAACAATAAGCTCTAATTTTTAAGTTCTTTCCATCCCCAAATTGATGGACAAACTAATGTGGTGAATAGAAGCTTGGGGGACTTGTTAAGATGTTTGGTTGGAGAAAATGTAAAAAATTGAGATCTACTTCTTATGTTTAAATTTGCATATAATAGTTCTATAAATAGATTAACTGGTAAGATTCTTTTTGAGATAGTATCGGGAGTTCAAATAAGGAAACCTATTTATTTGGTTCCTTTACCCCAAACAATACAAGTTAGTGTTGAAGCTGAAGGTTTTGGACAACATATAAGAGGCATCTTTGATGAGATACAACAACACATAATAACTAGCAACTTGTCTTATAAAAAGCATGCTGATCAACATCGTCAATTAGTGGAATCTAATGAAGGGAATACGATGATGGTTGTAATTCATCCAATGTAGTTTTCGAAAGGAAAATATAAGAAAACTTCATTTACAGGAGTCTTATATCTTATCATTAGGAAGATAAGTTTTAATGCTTATGTTTTGGAATTACCAAGTGGCATGAAAATTAGTCCTTCTTTTAACATTATGGACGTAACTATTTATCATGAATATGATGATACACAATCTCCTACTACAGCTGTGAAAATTTCATCCTTTCCCCATCTTAAAGACGTGATAAAATATGTTCTTAATAACGTACCCAATGTACAAGGCTCTCTGCTTTGCGAGGATCTGAGGAGGGTCGTAATATATGCAACCTGTCTTTTATACTTTTACAAAGAGATTGTTTTTGTGACTTAAACCTATGACTTTATGATCACAAAGGAGCAATTTTACCAATTGCTCTAAGGTTGATAAAAGATGTTTTTTATGAACAAATTGTAGTCACAAAAGATAAAAGATATCAACAACTTCTTGTTAAGTAGAAAAAAAGACCAATTTTTTTACAACACTTGAATTTTAGAATCTAAATTTCAGAAGTTGAACTCAGACTTATATGATGAGTATTTATCATATTCCACGTTAAGGAATTTAGACTTATATGGTTGCTATTTATCCCATTCTACGTTGAGGACGACTTTAGATAAAAACGAGGAGAATTGATGCAAAAGAACATAAAGTCTATAAAAGAAATAAAAAAGGAAAGATTGGTTAACCGTAATTTTAATTTGGTGGAACAAGGATTGAGAATTTAGCTGACATCAAAGATAAGGGCTGAAATTTAGATTATGTTAAGATTCTTTATTAGATAAAAAGTAGTAGTAAGTTAAGTATGTTATTCTCTTTTAAATATGTTATCCTAATTGTTTAGACTTATTAATTTTATTATAATATGGTTTAAATTTGTTAGGAACCCTTTCCTACTAGAATAAGGGTTTTAAAAATTTCTTTGTAAATATGTGAATATTCAACCCGTTAATGACAAGAAAAATTGAATTTTTCTACAAATTGAATCCTAGTTACAAGCCTACATTATAATGCAACTAGAATAACACAAAAATCAATCCAGTTCATTACAGCAATATTTGACCACGTCTTCGTATTTGTTCTCAGAATAGCCCCAAATCTTGTCCTGGTCATGTCTTACGCAATTTTCAAAAACCTCGCAGGATAAAGGGAAGATATTCATGGCCAAGTATTATTGCGTGCGATTGCACACCTTATTTGGAGCTGCATTGGCGGGAGGGCTTGTTGCAGCCAAAATGCTTGGCCAATAATATGATTCAAAGCTCCATGGATTTCTCCGCAAAAGTAGAAGCAACAAGACTTACAGAGTTATGAAAATAGATGCTAGGAGCAATTCTGGTGGTAATAGTTTTGTTGTATTTTCTTTAACGGCCACGACATAAATTTGAAGAGTTGTATTTCGTTTGGGAGCAGTTGAGAAAATAACCGCAAAGAAACAATCTATTTAATTTGTTTAAATAAGATTCAAAAGGGATAACGATAAGGATAATCAGAAAATCCTAGTCTCCCAATATATCAATTCTTCTCACAGATTAGTCATCAGTGTGTGCAAGATTTAAGGTGTGATTTTTACGGTGACTCTAGTAGCTACTAAAGAGACGGTATTCGTGAGATTGGGATCATGCGGGCAGAAGGTAATGTAAAGATTAATTCGCTTCCACATCAAGGTTAGTGATCTAACCGGAATTAATCTTACAAGTTTCACTTATCTGTCAAAGAAAGAAACTATGTTATCTTGTTTATGGTAGTTTCATTTAGTTGCTATGTGATTTGGGCGACAAGAAAATACAACAAAAATTACTATTTTTTGAAACACATTATGGCAAACTATATTATTTTATAAGGGAAGATAGTTGCTTTAGTATTTGAATTACATTTGAACTTCAACATAAAATTCACCTTGCATTTTCATTTCGCCCAATTCAAGCCAAATTGATAACAATCTTCAAAATTGATGACGTGTTAAATAAAAGCAAATTAATTACAAAAGTTACAAAAAAGTTAAAATTTGGAAACAACATCAACTCAATGTTATTAAGTTGAACTTATCTGAGTCTATTATTAAGATATCACTAATTTACCATTGTCTTTTTTATCTGAGTTTTTTTGTTAGTAAATTGTTTTTACCGACTAAGTACTCCGCATTAAAAGTATTATTGTCTGAGAAAATACCACCACCCAAATAATCAACTTCATTTCTTTCATTCTCAATGCTAATCGTAATTAATGTTTTTCTTTAATAAAAATAAAGAAATTCAATGTAATACTCTTATCTACTTAACTATTTTCATTACTCATATTAAAACAATCTGTATTTTAGAAAATATTGAAACTTAAATTGCTTGTCTAATAGTTATATAATCTTATTTTAAAAAATTCATATTGAATGCTTTTTTCTTCTTATCAAAACAAAGCCGACAAACAATTGTTTTTTTCTAAATAAACTACTTTTGAAATCTTATGTCTTAAACGTTCAATTTTAACTTATTTTATTGCCAAAAGTAAAGAGTTCTTTTGTTATTAGTACTTAACCATTTTTTTAATTTACAAATTAGGAGTCATTAATTATATATATTTGTAATAAATTATTCATTTAATCATAATTTTCTTATAAGAATATTGCTTTAATATGACTAGAGCATAATTTTTATATTCTAATTTTTATTTATCAAAGCATTATTTTATTAAAAGATAGGAAAAAATGAGACATGCTCTTTTTTACTATTTTAATGAGTTTTAGAGTTTATTTTGTATTCCTAATTACTTCATGGAATTTGTCTGACTTGATTGGTTTAATTAGAAATTTATATGACTTGATTTAGTTTAAAACAAAGAAATCATTATCACTCACTCCCTTCCAGCCATAACTAGCATTACCACGTAAAAAATTGGAAAAAAAAATGGAGCTCTATAGTGAAAGAGAATGAAAAAGAAATCATGAAAAAAATAAAGAAAATTTTGATTAATGAAAAGCTCAAATAGTTACAAATAAAAATTATAACTACCTAAAGCATAAGACAAATATTTCCTTTTAGTTTAGAGATACATGATGGGATAACTATTTTATGAACAAAAAGAGTTCCATTTCTTACTAATTCCCACATTTATAAATGGGTAAATAGCATTTAGGCAGGAAAATTTATAGCTCAGAGCTACCAAGTACCATATAATATGATTTCTTAATATCTTCCATTCAACATCATAATAATTAGTTTAGTGTTAGACCATTCTTCAAAATAAAAAATAGTATAGAGCATTCCCTATTTTCTATTACTACCACTAAAGCATAACATTCCTATATTCAAGGTTTGGAAATTTTCCAATTTTTAGCTAGATCATTGTTGCAGATAAGATGGATTATATGAGTGATAAGCTACTCCATAATCAAGAATATCAATTCATGGATTAGGATATGACTTTAGATTTCTTTTCCAGAGAATTATAAGGTTCCTTTCTCTTCATATAGCATACATAATATTCCCAAATGCTATTTTGTCCAATAAGAAGTCTCCTTTACATATATTTCTTCTTTGAATGATCCAGTTAATAACTTCTAACCAATTCATCAAATAATTAGAGAGGTTATAAAGTTGTTATATTTTTTGCTAGATAGTTGAGGAGAGTGGGCATTGGAAAAATAGTTGGTTGATGGATTCATCCTATTGCTTGTAAATTTTCAACATCTAAATACATTGAAAATTCCCATTAGCCTACCTAAGGTATTTAACCTCAACTTAATGACTAGCCAAAGGATTAAAAAAAAACCTTCGGAAGTGACTGTTTAAACCACGTAATTTTGTTCTACTTAACCTTTAAGCATTAAGTTCTGAGTAGTTGCTTACATGAGCTATTTGTGAATTTTCTTGATGCATGTTTTAACCAAATGATATTTTTCCACCATATAACAGTTGGGGAAGTAGTTTGAGATATGGTCGAAAAGCTTAGATTGTGGTCTTCTAGAAATATTTCAAAGATTTTCTCTTAAAGCCTATTTTACAGTAGCATTCCTTGGAATTGTATCTCTAAGGTTAGAAAGGTCACTAATGCTATGTAATGGTCTTATGTTGCTTGGCTAACAAACTAGAAGATTGTTGAGCTACCATCTCTAAGGTTGTACTTGATTACTATTCTAACCTAATCCTTCAACTTGAGAATATATACCATTTTTCAAGAATTGCTAGTCTTTGGATTGACCACAAGTTTTCCTTTCGATCATCAAGACTTTGTATGTGATTATGATAGGACTAATACCTAAGTCACCTTCATCCTTAGGCAAGCAAACATCAATCCATTTGATTTTGGAAGTTAATTTTCTTAAGAGGTCACTAGATCATAAGAAGCATCTCAATATGTTCTCTATATTTTTTTTATTAGGTTATTAAGGAATACTAAATTAAAGCACTAACAAATATGCAAGTTGTTGAGGATCAAGTTTATTAAATTTACTTTTCCTACAAAAAAGAGACTTCTATTTCACTATTTATTAATTCTCCTTTTGATTCTTTCAATTAGGGGGAGAAGTTTCTATAGGTTGGTCTCTTTATAGTGATTGGAACACCAAAGTAAATGAAAGGATGCTTCATAACTTTGAGACTTGTTAAGTTGGAGAGACAACTAGAGATCTGTTCAACTCATGTTGATATAAGGATTCAACTCTTTTCCTTGTTGATATCCATAGTAGATAATAAATTGAATATAAAATAGCTAAAATTAAAGCACTCACTTAGCAAGGATCAACCTTAGATAAAAGGGGCAAATCATAAAAAAGATATACTAAATATTTTCAACTTTTTACACTTATTATGATACTTATATCTCCTTTCTTGGCTTATAACTTGTCTAACAAACCTAGTGAGAACTTCTATGCACAAGGTAAATAAAATAGGAGAGATTGGATCACCTTACTTTAGACCTTTCTCACCTCTGATTAACTTAGTTGTCTCTCCATTCACCAATACACCATAAGATACTAGAACTGTAGTGCCCCCTTACCATAGGGTATCCACCGGAACGCCCGTAGGTCATTCCGATACATATCCTACGACAAAAGACCACTACCGACAACAACCACTACACTCCTCATGGCATCACAATCATAAGACAGTAATAAGAAATTGACCACTTT
>JANZLD010000005.1:25461821-25476853 GCA_026413575.1 Erythroxylum carthagenense | reverse complement strand
ATTATCTAAATCTTTCATGAAGAACTTAAAAGCAATTACAACCTCTAACTAGGTCAATTATTTAGTCAAAGTTTTTGCCATAACTTAGGTCAACCTATAACACAACCAAATTTTCAAATTTTATAACTTTTGATTCCGACATCGAAAAATATCATACTTTATGGCGACAGAAAGCTCTCAATATAAGCTACAAGTTTCAAGAAGACCATTCTCTTAAATTTTGCTTAAATAAAAAAGTCAACTCTTAAGTCAAACTTTCTATCTACAAAAGTCAACTTTCTAATTCTTCAAATTCTCACACTTTTTCTCTTTATTTCCTTATTTTCAACTTCCATTTCAATTCACTAATTCACTTTAACTTTCATAACTCATACAAATCTCCACAATTATCAAAATCATGAAAACCAAAATAATTCAAAGCTACCATTCCTATCCCAATGCCCAACACAAGCTAAAGAAAACAAGTTGCACAAGTCCCTAAATAACTCCAATATAACTCGAGAGAGAAAAAAAGGATTATTAATAAATTTCAAAAAAGGCACCTAAGAAAAAAAAGGGTTTGGAAATAACAAGTACACATGATTGCAAGCAAATTAAAAATTTATTCATCCAAAATCTTAACCTCTACAAGCAATTAGGATCCTGCAGACTGCTAAAATTCAATATTGAATAGTTAAAACAAATTAAACAAAATATTGAAAATTGTAAACAAAAAGAGTTGAACCATCAAGGATAGTAAACCCATGCAGATGGGGAAATTTACGAACAAAGCAAGTGTAAGGAATCAAAAACACCAACAATATCCAATCTACTCAATAATTCTAAGCCCAATTAAAACTAAGCCATGTGGTAAGTTGAGAAATTTTATGACAGCCCCGAATGAAAGGTTTAGTAATAAGAACTAATAATCACAAACGATGGCAAGGAGAAACAAATCAAGTTGGAACAAAAGCAATGTCGACACAATACTGAGCAGAATCCACGAAGAGGAAACTCGAATAGAGTTTAGTTTTTGCATTGCCATACCAATACCTGTTACTCAACAATGTAGACAACAAACAAACCCACCCACAGATCAGGGATAAAAGCCTAAGAGAGTAGCAAAATAAAAAACAGTAATCCAAAATGCAGGGATTATTGGGAGGTATTTGGAGCTAAAAAATGACGAGGATTTATGTTAAAAACAACGCATAAATATTGCAAGTAATCCAAAATGCAACGCCCATGAACAATAGAAGGGAAGCAAAAAATGTCATGACTTGGAAAAATTGTGTCAAGGTGCTATTTCACTCTTTTATTGGGTTTTCTTAAGAAATCAATAATAGTGAATAAAAATATAATAAATGAATTTATCCATGGATGCAATGATTTCATTGATAGATCTTTGAGGTCTTTGTGTAGAAGATAATTGGAAAAGGAGAAAAAAGACTTTGTTTTGAAAGTGGGCCAATTAGTGCCACATGGTCGCTATGTTGCACTAATGGTCCAACATATAATAAAATTAATTAAAAAACTATTTCAATATTAACATGACACTTAATTGACGAAACTAAGATTTTGTTAGTTGGAGGTTTAATTCAAGTGATTTTGAAACGTTAAGATTCTTCTTGAATGGTCCTAAACTTTAAGGGTGTAAATTAAATTTTGCTGCAACTATTAGGGACTAAAATGTACCTTTAGCAATAATATTTATTTAATGTATTTTGACTTGGGAAACTAGTCCCAAGTATATGAAATAACATTGAGACTCAGCTAGATTCTCTAAGATGGGGACAATGTCACAAAGTTTTTTAATTCCCTAAAATGTTTACGGTAAGTTTTGGACTTATTCAATTCTTATGAATGGAAATCTTTTGATGATTGCAACCATTACGAGAAGGTGGAGGATGATCGGATTTTAAAGTTCTCTTTAGGAAATAATGTGGAATTTGGGGAGATTAGATTATGAATAATTGGAAGATAGCTCCTTCCATCTATTGGTGGAGTTTATTTTTAAGGTTCATCGTGAAGATAGCGGTCAATTGGTGATGTTGGATAAAAGGACTTCAGGCAGCACACCAAAAAACTTTGTCCTAGCCACCACAAAAACAAAATTGACAACAAAGAAATTTGATGACATAAATCATCTTTGGTATGACAATTGTAACAAACCAAAACATGCTAAGGAAACTTGTTGGAGAATCCATGGGAAACTAGAAAATTGGATGGGTAGAATTGAAAAGAAAAAGATGATATCTTGTTATTAATGAAGTCAAAATAGTTCCCTTGGATCAGATCCTAAAATTGCTCAAATCGAATTTCGAATTATTTAGTACTCCTAATGCTTCTTTGGCACAAACAAGTAGTAACTTAAATGCTTTATTGTATCGCTCTTTATCTCAATCTGCTTTATGGATCATTGATTTCGGAGCATCTGACCACATGACAAGCTTTTTAAATTTGTTTCATACTTATATTTCTTGTTCGGGTCACCAAAAAATATGTATAGCAAATGGGTCTTTCTCACCTATTGATGGCAAAGGTTTGGTTATTTTGTGAGATACTTTATACCATAAATCTATTCTTCATGTACCTAAACTTGCATGCAACGTTCTGTCTATTAGCAAATTATCTAAAGTTTCTAATTGTGGCATCACTTTCTTTGATTTTTGTTATGTGTTTCAGGACTTGAATTTAGGGAAGAAGATTGACAGTTCTATAATGATCAATGGTCTTTACTATTTTGAAGAAATCTCTAAAAGTTAAAAGATCTTATCAACTAAGTAGTATTAGTTTTATCCTTGTTAAAGATAAAATAAGCGCGGGCATTATAGACTAAGACACCTTATTTTTTTTCTATCTTAAATTAGGGCGTGAAATAAAAGGATTAGTATTTTGTGATGGGTCTTGAGTACTTGAATTTGAGGTAATTGACTGACCAATTGCTGATGGAATAGTAGGTTCTTTACCCTTTTAATGAATGTTTCTCCTTACATAAACTATAACTTCATGTTCTCAAAGTCGTTTTGTACCTTATTTCAAGGAATTGATTGTTCCCTTTTTCACCATTAACATTCCATTTTGTCAAATCATAAAAATATTTATCCTTCAAAACCTTATCAACCCACACGATCATTTTATTTAATTTACAGTGATGCTTGGAGTCCTTCACAAAGTTTTATTTATACATGTAAAACATGATTTGTAACTTTCGTTGATGATCATACGTGGCTAAGTTCGGTATATTTAATGATTGATAAGCCTAAAGTTAAGACAGTAGTCTAAAATTTTAATACATGTTGGAACACAGTCTCAAACTAAAATTGATAATTTTCATACTGATTATGGTACTTAGTACTTTAGTGAAATAATTGGAAATTTTTTTGAGATATAAGGGCATTCATTATCAATTGACTTATGTTGGTACACCTTAGCAAATAGTACAGTTGTGCGTAAAACTTAACACTTATTGAAAGTGGCTTAGTCTCTTATGTTTTCTATGAATGTTCCCAAGTATCTTTAGGGTGAGCAGTGTTAAATACATCTTGTTTGATAAACAAAATGCCAATTCGTGTACTTAAATGCATTGCAGTTCTTGAGTGTTTCAAAATTTTTTCCCTGAAAAACAAATTTCATCCAACTTACCCTTAAAAATGTTTGGGTGCACAACTTATGTCCATTTGCTCATTTAGGATCAATCCAAGGTTGATCCAAAGGCTAAAAAATATGTTTTCATCAAAAGGGGTTACAAGTGTAACCCAAAAAGGTCTGGTTACTATAAGCAACCTTTTTTTAAAAAAGTAACTGAAATCAATGTACAAACGACCACTGTGAAGTTTAACAACCTAACAAAACATACTAGAGGACAATTACAAGAAATGTAACTTGAGGTGAGTGAAGTTCCTTATGCTCTTGAGGTTTCTAATGACAATTTAGCTAGCATATCCGTTGTTAAGTCTTTTACCTTGAGCCAAGGCAGCGGGTTTGAGTTTTAGATGGGCTCTTGGTGTTTCCCGCCATGGTGGCCCTGGGGTATTTCGTCATGAATTTGATTTGATTTGGGGAAAGAAAATGGTTTAGATCGAGTGCTCTGATACCATGAGGAATTTCGAATGCTTTCTAATTTATTCCACTTCTTGACTTACAATTAAAACTAGCAAAGGCATATAGATAGCCTAGATAAGCAGTAGCCCCAATCATCGGATTAAAACAGATTAACTAAATCAAGGCAACAATCTTAACAGCTGGCTGTGAATCAATCACAACTTTTATTCTAACTTGACTAATTCCTTAAATTATGGACTTCCACAAATCTTGCTCATTCCTAAAATCGTGGGATAACAGTCCCACTAATCTTGCTCATATTTCCACAGTAGTATAATCTAGTTGATCAACATTTGGATATTGCACATTTGTTGGAGGAAATCTAATTACTTGGACAAGTAAAGGGCAAAATTTTGTGGCATGAAGTAGTGCTGAAACAGAATTTAGATCCCTTGCACATGGGATTTGTGAAGCTATGTAGATTAAGAAATTAATAAAGATTTAAAGTTTCTTTCATCACTTCCTATGAGAGTTCGTTGTATAAGAAAGCTAACATTTCAATTGCTCATAATTCTTTGCTTCAAGATCGAACTAAACATATTAAAATTCATTGGCACTTTATCAAGAAAAATCTTGAAAGTTGGCTAATCTGTGTTTCCTGTGTTCCTACCTCTCAACAACTGATTGATACACTCACCAATAGTCTACTGAAAAAACAATTTGACATTCTAATGGACAAGTTGTCAATGGAAGACATCTATAAGCCAGCTTAAGGGGCAGTGTTGGATTAGGAAACATTCTTTTAGAATATTTGGGATAGAATATTCCTTTAGAATATTTTGAAGTTGCTGTAAATATAGGAGTTTAGGCTTTAATCAAGGTTGTAAGTATAAGAAAATTCATAGCTATAATCTCCTAGTGATAATTTCCTAATTTACATGCCTTATGTAGATATCTACATGCAAAATAGAGTACCTATATAGATAATAGAAATACAAAAAATTTTCTTGTTCATATCAATTTTCAATGACTTACTGCAATATATTTCAGTTTACAGCTCACATTTTTGGATGGATAACTTTGGTGTTAAATTGAATTAGTTTTTGCTCTTGGTCCATTTGAGTTTAAGATTGATATTTCTAATACAGAAGAGGGTTGTTTTCTTTTCCATGGATGTTGTTCCTTTTGGGTATATGTTGATGCTAATCATACTTTCACATGTAAAATTGCAGGGCTCTAAAACTTGCGGAGGCACTAGTTTTGAATGTATAGAAGACAGTGTGATGCGCCATGACTATCAGGAAATTAAAATTCAAGAAAGCACTCAAGTTTTGGGTGTTGGGGTCATTCCTCGTTCAATTTCAGTCATTTTAAAGGATGATCTAGTTGACATTATTAAAGCTGGAGGTGCTATTTTTATGAACCTTATCTTTTCTTGATTATTTGGGTTTATTATTTTGGCTGCTGGTTTCTTGTTTTGAAGTGTTAGCCATTAGCTAAAATGGACTGTACTGTTGGCACAGATGATGTCATTGTTACAGGGATCTTGACTGCAAAATGGTCTCCTGATTTAAAAGATGTTCGCTGCAATCTTGATCCTACATTAATAGCTAATCATCTCAGGTATATGAAATAGTCTGTTATAGATTAGATCTAAAAATTTCTATCTTTTGCTGAATTTGGCAAATAAATCTCTATCAAATCATTAGCACTAGTGTGAATGCTCATTTCCTTGAGATGTAATAGTTTGACTTCTTCCTTGATTATTAGTTGAAAAATTATTAACCCTTTGTTGATGCAGTTGCTTCTTGAGGGTTTTGCTGGTTTTGACTTTTACTAGGATCCCTTTTGAGTTTCAATTTGGCTTCAGGTCGTTGTGCTCTTATTCTGGCATTAATTAGCATGAAGGGATATTTAAAACAATATAGTTTTTACATATAATAGAGTCAAAACAGAAGGGCCCATTCCAGATCGGGAAACTGAAGTTTAGCGCCAAATTTAAAGAGATGTTTTGTCTTTCAAAATTTTGAAAGGCATTGGGTAGTCTAGATCTATTAACCTTGTTCTATATTTCTTTCCTAAACTTGTTCCTTCAGGAGTTATTTCATTACCAACTCTTTGGTCATTACTCATCTCTAGCCAACCACCAGCATAGTTTGACTGTTTTCTCAAATCTTTGTCCTTTGCCATATCTTCTTCTCTACACCTCTCTTAAAATGTGTTCCTTTTGTCATTAGGAGAACCAATGAGCTCAAGTCAGAGATCAACATTCCTGATGATATTATAAAAAAATTCAAGCAGTTCTGGTTAGACTTTAAAGATACTCCTCTAAAAGGTAAAAAGATTTTGGAGGAATACATGTTTAATATTTGTTTCATCTATATGTAATTGCTTCAGATTCAATATAGTTCCATATACAAATATGGATTACTTTTTGTCTGGAAACAGGTAGGAACGCCATTCTACGAGGTATTTGCCCACAGGTTTTTGGACTTTTTACAGTGAAGCTTGCTGGTATGCTGTTACAAATTGTTTACTACTTTTGAAAAATTAGTGAACTTTGTAGTCATAGGACGTTTGAAAAACAAGAAGTCTGAATGTCAAGTATCTTTTGCTTTATGTGCTTCCATCTAATTAGTTGCATTGGCCATAAGATCTTCCTTGGTTACAATAACATGCCTCTTTGGTCGTAGTTGCATTAACACTTATTGGAGGTGTGCAACATGTTGATGCTTCTGGTACAAAAATTCGAGGAGAGTCCCATTTACTACTTGTTGGTGATCCAGGTGATTTTCTGTCCTATCTTATGATCCTTAAATTAAAGCCAAACATATTTATGGTATGTTTGAATGACAATCAACATAAAGCTTGAAGTAGAAAGCTGGAACTATTTAATAGAACTGTATACTTGATTATATTTGTGAGAAATAAAGAAAAGAAGTATCATAATTAACATATGGGGGCAAATATACTTTTAGAATAAGCCAGCTTTGTGATCTTTATGGATCATCTAAATGGATATGAGAATAGTAAAAGTAGAACATCAGCTTTAAGAAAAGGATATGCACTAGTAGTGCTACACTTGATGTTTTATTCTTGAGTTTTCATAGGTTCTCCATCCCTTTTCCTAAGTATAAATTGGAAAATCTATTGAATTGCATATGTGATGCATGAAATGAACTACACCATGTTTTGATACTGAAAAGGATTAAGATGAGTAACCATTTAGAACATATGTGGAGAAGCTTCTCACCTTCCATTCCTCCTACTAAAATGCAAAAGAGAAGTAGCTCGGTAAAAAAGTCGGGAAAGGAAAGGTGAAAAAGGAAAGAGTCTAGCAATATGTAGAAGATATATTGGAGTATCAAGGTATGAAAAAGTAAAGAAAATAAAGATGACCATCTATAGCATGAGTATGATAACCCATCATATACGTAATGGAAGGCATGGGCCTTCTTTGATCTTCTACTTTTAATGGACTATTGTTTCTCACTCCATTGACTAAACTAGATGAGTCTTCACAACTATGTTGCTTGGATATCACACACATTCAAGTAAGGGTATAATCCATGATCTAAAGTTCACATGGGATATAATTGATTATCGTCTCAAATTCTAGAATTTGGTATTATTGATGAAGAAAAATTGCTTAATCTTGCATAGAAATCTATAAACTTCGTGAATTTAACCACATATATGGTATGATATGGAATATATTGTTGTGCATAAACATAATACAATTTTCAGGCACAGGAAAGTCTCAGTTCTTAAAATTTGCTGCAAAGTTGAGTAACCGGTCTGTTATCACTACTGGATTGGGAAGCACTAGTGCCGGACTAACTGTCACAGCTGTTAAGGATGGAGGTAATTGATATGGATGAGTGTTTTATTAGGAGTCTATTAGAGGAGTTTTAGTAAAAGTCTATTATTTCCCTATTATTTCTGCACTAGTTTCTGTTATAGTTATGTTAATAAAAACAGCTTGAATAGGAGTCTTTCTAAGAGTCCTAAAACAACTTGAATAGGAGTCTTTCTAGGAGTCCTAGTTTAGGTGGAACTTTGGTGTTTCTTTGCCAATATAAGCTTATTACGTTATGCAATAAAGGAAGGAAGAAGTTATCATAAAAATTAGCTAATTAGGAGTAGAGTAATTTAGCCTAATCTCGGCAGACCTTGTCCTTGACAAGTGCTGCTAGTTTTTCATCACCAAAAATGGGTTCTGCAAGAAAGGGAACCGACTTAAAAAAGGGAAAAGAGATTAACTTCTTAAGAATTGTCCTTGGACTGGATCCCAGGCACGGGCACATAACAGTAATTTCTGTCCATATGAACAAGATTATGATGCTATCATTTCTCTTAATTTATCTGCTTCCACTTTTTATATGACACTTACGTCTATCTTCTCTTCAAGAACATCTTTCCATGCAATAAAAGGCATGCTTAGTGATAATTTTTTCATGAATGTCTAATCAAAATTCTTTGGGATTGTTGTAATGATTCCTATATAGGGGAATGAGATGAACTTAGACAGCTAATAATCTAGCTGCTTTCTGTTGTATCAAAGCCCTCAACTTGGTAGGAAAATTTGTTCGAAGGGACATATTTTACATGTGGGCCAACATTTGTAACAAAAACTTAACGCATAGAAATTATAAGGGTTTGGTAATGTTCCTTTGCCCACTACCCTACTCTTCCTCCCATTGCGATGGTGTTCGGTTAGGCCTTACTCTTCCTTCTTTTGAGTCATAGGTAAAGACGGGTTCTGCCTTACACTTACAAAAGAGTAGGATTAGTGGGCAAGAGCTTCATCTTATTGCTTCAAGGACAAAAAATAGATAATTAATACTTGAAGGTTAGGAAGTGTGGATTGTGATGTAGAATTGTTGAAATCATTCTAGAATTATGAACAATCAGGTTGTTGGAGTTGTTTCCGGATCTGCCTGAGTCCAGCTCTTTGACATAAGTAGGCTTTTAATTGTTTTGCTATTCATTACATCACCATCTTGAGCTTTTTTTTTTTGGGAGGTTTACCATCTTGAGGTTTTATTTACCCTACTCTTGTCTTTCTTTTTCTTTGTTTATTTTCCCTTCTTTCTTCTTTTTTGATAAACATTTCTTTTCCACTCTTAGTCTCTATTTCAACCACACTATGGTCATTGCCCTTTCTTTTGATAGGTTTCCTCATGTTGTCTCCCTTATTGTCAATTTGGTTTTTTGTTGATATTATGGTTTACCAGTTCTCTCTGGCCTTTGAAGAATGATTCTACATTCTTAGACTAGAAAAAGTAGTTGTTACTGTTCCAACATTGTTTGGTGATTCGCAAATTGGAAGAGCTCATTGTTGAGACAGTTTTTGGGACATTCGTCAATGACTTATTGCTGGAGTCTGACATAGTCCTAGCATATTTGACAAATTTTTTGACAAATAAATGTTGGTAATACTACTGACGGTGTTCCGGAAAACATGAAAGACTATTCTAATGACAAGATACCTAGGTTTTGGTTGTATTGTGCATAACTATATGTTGCAAGGAGGGAAAAGAATCACGCCTAAGAACTTTTATTCTAATCTGGTCAAATATGTCATTCAATCTTGCTATGAAGCCACACACATGTTCCATTTAAATTAATTTATAAAACTTTGTTGCGTCAGTTGTAAAAGATGCTTAGTCAAGTTCTTGCCATAAGCCACTAAGTTTAGAATAATACTGGGCAATAAGCGTCTCACCTTGTTGGTTTCATGAACTTTTTTTCGCAACTCATATGTATGGGCATCATTACTTGATTGGGAGTAAGTCTGGGAAGCTACATCCCAAATTTTTTGAGTTGTATCCGGGAAAAGATATCTTTGTGCAAGTTGTGCTTGCATTGAGTTGATAACCATGACATAATGAGAGTTTTTTGAGTCCCATTTGTTGCATCCAGAATCAGTTTCATCTGGTTTTATTTCTCCATTATTGATAAAACATTGCAATCCCCTAGCCTAAATAAAAAACAAGCATGAGCAAGATAATTTGTTCCATCTAGTTTAACTGGACTGATTTGAAGAGAATGATTGTCAATAAAAGTGGCATGTTCAGCCATAGACTTAGAAGATTCTTCCCTCTTCCCACTGCACATGTCCATACAACTATTGGACTTCAAAAGAAAAATTGGTTTGACTGAAATGTGCAAAGATACAGGCTGCAACTTAGGTTAGCAGTGCGATTGTAATACCATGAATTTTCCAGAACAGGGAAAATTCTGAATAAAATAGGACTGTCATATTATGTCCTATGTGCATTAATTACTTAAGTATATGAATTTAAGATACAAATAATTACATCGTGGAAAATTTTATTAGATTATATATTCATATTTAATAGTCTATAATTTAGGGACTACTTTAGGAAGTGTCTAATTTACTGATTTTATTGTCTATAATTTAGGAGATAATTAAGGAAAGCAGAATATAAACATGTGTATATAAACATATATTATGTACTTTGAACGGATCAGAACAATTTTCCTAAACTCTAATCTGTAATATGGTATCAGAGCATTAGCTACCTTCACTGCAATTTTGTAGCCTTCATTGCTACAATTGCATATCGTGCAGCCTTCATTGCTGCAATTACAGATTATTGTGAAGTATTTATTGCTGCATCTTTTCATCCTTTTGTTTCATTTTCTGATGATTTTAACCATATAAGTCACGTTTGAGGTTACAGAAAACCCAAACCATACTTTCAAAGGAAGTTCAAATCCTCGAACATAAGAAGTTCAATCAAAAGGTGTGAATTTGAAAATATTCTAGCAGGTACTGTTTAGATGGAGAAAACTATTTGAAGTGGTCCCAACTTGTCAAAACAATCCTTAAGGGAAAAGGAAAAATAAATCTCCTATTTGAAACTGGTCCTAAGCAAGGAGAACCAGGTTTTGATGCTAGAAATGAGGACTCTCCCATAATGTCTTGGCTATAGAGTTCCATGACACCTGAAATTAGTGGTACCTGCATGTTTTTTTCCAACAGTTCATGCCATTTGGGAGGCTATTGGACAAACTTATTCCAAGGCTAAGGATGCTGCCCAAGTGTACAAAATAAAGGTTCAAGCTAGAGCAGCAAAGCAAGGAGGGAAAACTGTCACAGAATATGCAAATTTGTGACAAACTAGGTGGCAAGAATTGGATCACTGCAGGAATTGAATTACAGTGTAGTACTTATTCTACTAAAATAAAAGATTTCATTTAAAAGGATAGGGTGCATGATTTTTTTACAGGCCTGAATCCTGAATTTGATCAGATAAGGGTGCAGATCTTGGGGGAGGAAGAAGTTCTATTGCTGAATGAGGTAATTTCGCTTTTGAGAGCTAAAGAGAGTAGACGGACCATAAAGCTTGAACCACAAACCATGGAAAATTCAGCACTAAATAGCACTGCACTAAATACAATTCCAAAATTTAGGAGAACTGAGTTGACCAGTGATGAGCATAATAGAGAAAGTAAGGAGGGCCTTTGGTGCACAGATTGTAAGAAACCAAGACATACTAAGGAAACATTGCTGAAAATTACATGGTAAACCATCAAAATGGGCAATAAAAGGAATGAGCAAGAACATTTCAATTCAGCCCAGTTAACTCAAAGCAATCAAGAAAAATTACAAGAATTAGGATGTTTCAGCAGTGAAGATATTGACAAGCTAATCAACTTGCTAGGTAAGCTTGACCAATCGCCAAATACAAGTCTATCGCCTCTCTCAGTTAACTTTCCTATGTGTTCATTTGTATTTTCAGGTAATTCTTCTTCAATTGGATTTAATGCCTCAAAAAAGTCCTTTTGTAATATGTGGATTATGGGTTTTGGTGCTACTGACCATATGACCCATTCATCCACTCAATTTTAGACCTACACCCCTTGTTTGAGTAATAGGAAGATTACTTTTGCTAATGGGTCTCTTGTCACTGTAGCTAGTATAGGAGATGTACAACTTACACCATCACTCTGATTAAAAAATGTTGTTTATAAGTTATCCACAAGCCTTATCTCTGTAAAGAAATTAACTAAAGTCATAAACTGTCGAGCAATTTTTCACCCTTCCTTTTGTGAATTTTAGGACCTAGGTTAGGGGAAGAGGATTGGACTAGCTAAAGAGACAGATGAGCTATAGTACTTGGATATTCTAAATGAATTCCGTAACAGCAGTAGTAACTTATCTTTATCCCTATTATCATCATCAAAAAGGATTGTCATCTTGTCTCATCATTTTCATTGGAGTCATCCATCTTTCACAACTTTAAAATCATGTTTCCTTTGTTGAATGGAATAGATGTAGCGAGTTTTCATTGTGATGTGTGTGAGTATGCAAAAAACACTCGTGCTTCTTTTCCAATTATCAATAAAAGAGTTTCTACTCTTTTTTATCTACTTGCCCCTATTCCTAACATAATTGGTTCTAAATGATTTATATACTTTATTGATGACTGCACTCGTGTTACATGGAATTTTTTGTTGAAAAACAAATCTAATGTGAGTAACATTGTCCCAAGTTTTCATTTAATGATGCAAGATCAATTTAGTGCGAAAATTAAGTGATTTCAATTTGACAATGCAAGAGATTATTTTAATCATACTTTGTAATCATATTTTCAAAAGTAAGACATTATTCATGAATCATCTTGTGTTTATACATCCCAACAAATTGGGGTGTCAAAAAGAAAGAATGATCTTCTTTTGGATACTGGTAGGATAAGACCATTAGAATCCAACACAGAGTCCAACACAAAGTTCATGATGCATGATAAAAGTGCTAAAAATATTATTACTAATGATAGGTGATTTAGAATGGTTTATTCAAGAAAGCTAGCTAATGTTCTTGATTCAATAATAGTCCAACAATCAAATCCGAATCAACCAGTCCATGAGGTATATGAGATATCTGAATTCTCTCAACTTGAAGTGCCTATTGAACCACAAACTTCAAATAATGATAGTGATTTACCCATTGCCTTGAGGAAAAGAACCGTATGGTGTACCAAGAGACCTTTATACCCTATATCTAATAAGGTATCCTTCTATAGATTTTCACATTCCCATAGAACTTTTCTTACTAGCCTAAATACTATCCCCATACCCAAGACCTTATTTGAGGCTTTATCTAATGAAGAATAGAGGAAGGCCATGGAAGTGGAAATGGATGCATTAGAGAAAAATAACACTTGGGTGTTGGTAGAATGACAAAAAGGGAGTAAACCAGTGGGATGTAAATGGGTTTTCACCTTGAAATATAGGGATGATGGATCTTTAGAGAGGTATAAAGCAACATTAGTAGCTAAGGGGTACACTCAAACATATGGAGTTGATTATACGGAAACTTTTGCCCATATTTTTTCCTTGGCACCTAACTTTGGTTGAGAATTGCAGAAATTTGAAGTAAATAATGCATTTCTTTACGGAGACCTAGAATAGGAAATTTACACGGATATCTACCTTGGATTCGGTGGGGAGGTGGTGGTAGTAAAGTTTGCAAGTTAAAGAAAACACTTTATGGTCTGAAGCAATCACCTAAGGGCATGGTTTGGTAGATTTGCTAATGTGATTTGTGCTATGAGTTATAGACAGAGTCAAGGTGATCATACACTATTTATTAAGCATTCAGATTTAGTGGGATTTATAATTCTGTTAATTTATGTTGATGATATAATTGTGACCGGCAATGATGAAAATGAGAGAAAATCATTGAAGGAATGTTTAATTATGGAATTTAAAGTAGTTAGTAAGGTTGAAATATTTTCTTAGAATTGAAGTAGCTTGTTCTCAACACGGGATATTTATCTCACAACAAAAATATGTTCTTGATCTATTAAAATTAACTGGGAGATTAGCTTGTAAACTAGCCCCTACTTTTGTAGAACCTAATCACAAACTTAGTGAAGCTAAAGAAGAGCCCACTGTTGATCGGAAAATGTATCAATGCTTGGTTGGAAAGCTCATTTATTTGTCACATACAAGGCCAAATATAGCATATGCAGTTAGTGTTTTTAAGTCAATTTGTGTGTGATCCCAAGGAAGTCCATTTGCAAGTAGCTTATCAAGTTCTAGATTATTTGAAGGGATGTCTATGAAAAGGGATCCTCTTTAATGGCCTGTTTGGTTCAAGGAATGGAATAAACAGGGAATAGAATAGTTATTCCTAGGAATAGAAAAGATGATGAATAGAATAGAATGAGTATTACTTTGTTTGGTTTAAGAAATGGAATAGATAAAGAATTTCTATTCCAATGTTTGGTTTGAAAATATAAACTTGGAATAAGAAAGGAATAGGTAACAAAAAGACTAAAATGTCCTTATTATTATTATTATTGTTGATGTTGTTGTTGTTGTTATTATTATTGATAACTTTATTATTAATTTTATTATTATTATTAAAAATTTTCTACTTATTATTAAATTTATCAATTTTTATTCTTAATTATATTATTAAACTCATTATTATTATTATTGTTATTATTATTATTAATATTGTTGTTGTTGTTATTATTATTAATTATATTATATTATATTATTATTATTATTATTACTACTACTATTATATTATTATTATTATTAATTTTCTGTTTCTTCTATTATTATTACTACTAGTATTATTATATTATTATAATTATTATTAATTTTCTGTTTCTTCTATTTATTTTTATTATTTTTATTTTTATTATTATTGTTATTATTATTTATTTATTTATTTATTATTGTTCTTATTATTATTTATTATAATAATATATTATAATATTATAGTATTTTTTATTTATTCCACTCATGAATATTATGCCAAATGTTAATCTTCATTATGTTCCTTAGATACTATGTCTGTATCCTGGTCAATCATCCATAATGAAAATCAATTACAAGCAAGTGCATATGAAGAAAAATGTTCTTTTCTACTTGAATAATAGTAAAAGACCAAATTGGTGCAATTCTATCTTCCGGTTGAGAGTTGTTTTCATCATGTAAACAACAATCTTGCACATTCAAGT
>JANZLD010000005.1:25437250-25461721 GCA_026413575.1 Erythroxylum carthagenense | reverse complement strand
ACTCCGTAATTGTTTAAGACAAAGCCAATGTTCTAATAGCAATGTTATTCATATAATCATGTCTCAAGTCTACAAAAAACTTAAAAGACAATCTGCAGAATGTCATAAACCTAATGTATACTTTCTTTGGGTCAATTTCATCTAGCACTGCCTCAAAATCTGCTGTAATATACACCAGACTCTCCTTTTGATCTTGCAATGCTTCAATGTAAGATTGACTTTCCGTCTCAATTATCCATTTGTCAAATCCTGGAAGTCTTTGCAACTGGGCCCTGATTTCCCCACTGCAGCCAGTCAACTAGAGGTGATCAGGGTTTGCTCATCTGCCATTCACTGCATAACAAACGGATGATGATTCTTATATCTATTCAAATTAAAACTAACACTTAAATCACTCAAACCAAGTTCAACTTTAAAACATAACACACATTTCATCAAAAACAATAAAAAGATTCAAACTTGTACTCCATTATAAAGTAATTACACACTCCGCAACATACACACATAACAAAATCACAAGAAGAACTGAGAAAACCTGTTGAACAAGGCTATGGATTTCGTTTTCAGTCATTAGATGGGCAAACTTGAGATCAATAACAATATTTTGACCCACTTCTTTAGCTCTTGTGAGCCTTCCAATCTTGTAATCGGTCCTACAACACATTAAATGATCCAGACCTTACCATCCATAAACATTCAAACAAGTATCGTAAATGTGAGTGGGAGGGACTTTTAAGGCAATGAAATGGGTAAAGAGTGAATGTGAGTGGGACACATAAATGGGTAAAGAGGGATTCCGATGATGTGTCAACCTCAAAGAAGGAGAAGAACACATGATGCAATTCATCGAAACCCATTGAAAATATCCAGATGAAATACCCACACGAAAACCCAAACAAATTACCCAGATGCAATTCATCGTAAATACCCAGATAAAATACCCACATGAAAAAAATACCCTCACTCAATCGAAACCCATCACCCAATCAAAACAATACAAATAACTTACCTACAATCTGGTGGTAGAATGCTGGAACGTCAAGAAAAGGAAGAACTTTTGCGGAGAAGAGGAAGAACTTTCGAAGAGAGGCTCCAAAATATTTCAGATGTTGAAGAAGTCGGGAGGAGACTTGTGTGTAAGGATAGGTTTGTAAAAAGGAACAAGCTTAGATGTAGAAGAGACGATTAAGTAAAAATAGGTTTCAGTTGGTTTTAGCTATTGTTTAAAATCGAAGAATACGTATTGACGTAGAATGTGTATTTTGTGTTTACTTTAAACCAAACACGAGTTTGATAATTACCGAGGAATATGGTAGGAATAGAATTCCTATTCCTTCATACCAAACAGGCTATAAGAGAAATAATGTACTTTCCATGAAAGTGTATATTGATGCTAATTATGTAAGTTCTCCAATTGATAAAAGGTCAACTTTAGGATATTGTATGTTCTTGGGTGACAATCTTGTAACATGGAGATGTGAGAAACGAAATGTTATGGCTAGAAGCATAATTCAGATCAATTGCTTTGGTTATTTGTGAGTTGTGGTTGAAAATTTTACTCATTGATGTGAATATAAAATGGAATGGCCCAATGAAGTTATATTGTGATAACAAGTCAACAATTCGTATTGCAAATAATCTGTTAGAGACCTCCTGCTCTAACAGTTAACTAACTCACACAATCGAGACCTGCACTTCAAACATACACACAAAATCAACAGAAGAATAGGAAGAATTATGGAGTAGGGAGAAAGAAACAATGAGAGTTGTTATTCCTCAGCTAGACTTCGAGAGCTAGCAATCTCCACACAATCACCTTTCAAATGATCCTAACCGAATCCCCTCATTCTACCCCTGACAACCTTATATTCCCTCCTTCTAACTAACTCCCACACTCACATGACTCATCTCTCCCTCTCATTCCCCACTTTACCCTCAAAACCCAACACTGCCGAATTTTCTAGATTTCATATTCCCAACATAATCCTATGCAACATGATCAGACAAAACATGTTCAGATTGATATGCCCTTAATTAACGAATAATTTGCACACCTTATGTTCCAATTGGGAGTCAGCTTGTAGATATTCTTCCAAAGGGGCTAAGCACTCAAACATTTCAGAATATTCTTGACAAGCTGGGAATGATAATCCATGTTCACCAACTTAAGAGGGAGTGTGAAAAAATTTGTCACATTTACTTTAGTAAGTATCTAATTTATAGATTTTATTGTCTATAATTTAGGAAAGCAGAATATAAACATGTGTATATAAACATTTATGCTATACTTTGAAAGGAAAAGAAGAATTTTCTTAAACCTTGATCTGTAATATACATAAATATCCTTAGCTAAATGGAAAATAATAACTAACATCTGATTACAGGATTGTACATAATTAACTCCTAAAAACTAGACCTAAAATCACGAGTACAACTATCAACACTTGCAGTATATATGCATATGGACATTGTACATTTATGTAAACATAATTATGAGACCTATTATATATCTGATATAATATTTATCATGAAGAATTTGACCTTTTTGACTTAAATAATACAAAAAAATCATTATAAATTACATATTAACTAAAAATAAATTAAATATTAGAAGGTATAACTATGAAAATATGTAAAACTAGATATGAAGAAATGAATAATGTGAAAGAAAGAAAGCTCATTGTCAGTTTCAAAAATGGTTTATGGAAAAGAGGATCTTATCTACAGTTTGTTATGGTGTCATTTTCTCATGGAGATGATTAGAATATCTGTAAAAAGGATTCTTACATATGTTTATGCCTATTGTTGAAAATTTTATTGATATGATCTTTATAGCTGTAACGAAGAACTTACGAAAAAGTTTAAAGCTTAGAGCCATTCAATTTTGCTTGGGTTGATAGTTCATAAACCATTTGCATTATGGTCTTTGATTGAAGAAATTATAAATAGTTGATGGATTAAGATTCTGAAGTTTGAAATGAGATTTATACAGTTAAACAATCATTTAAATTACAGGATATAAAGCCCAACATTTTCTATATATGGTGAAACACTTAGTTGTACTAATAGCTAGTATGCATTTCATTATTTATAAGAACAATACAAAAACTCTTGTCGAATTCTTAACATTCTTTCTTCAATTTTCATGTTTATGGATTGTTCATTTATATCTAGTTAATCCAAGTAAAAGATTTGTGTTTTCTAGAACAAGTTTGGCAAAAATGCTTAAGCCTATGCTGACCTTGCTCAAGTTTAGGTTCACATTTGGGTTTGGGCATAGGTTAGGTCCTTGTACCAAAAATTATTTCATGTTTAGTAGTACTCAGCCTGAATTTAGCATGATTTGAATTGAAAATGACTTCTTATCCCTCTTTTAGTATAACGGGCTTGGGCTTTTGGTTATGGACCAAAATCAGGCTCACGTCCTCAAACTCGATCGAGTTTTGTGTTGGGTTCAGGTCTGTAAATTAAATTTGAGCTTAGGTTTTGGCCTTATAGGGCATATGACTCATGCCTGGCCTAGTCCATTGCCATTCTTAGTCTAAAACTCACTTTCTTATTTCATCAAATGAAACGTCTATTGTTGTTAATGGACTTTGTTAATCTTTTATTTTGTACAAAAGTTATACTTACCCAAGCAATGATTATGTGTAGGAGAATGGATGTTGGAAGCTGGAGCACTTGTTCTAGCTGATGGCGGGCTTTGTTGTATTGATGAATTTGATAGGTACTCTTCGTGACTTGCTAATGTTGATGGTTTACTTGCCAATATTGTGATTTTCTGAATACTTCTCCAAGTCATCCTCATCATGGTTGCAATTTGTTTTACTGCTCAAATACATGTTCTTTATGTGCTTTGATTTTTATCACTTAGGAAAAGACAGACGTTTAAAGTAGAAGTGGATTTCATTTAAATATCATTAAAAAATATTTTGACGATTAAATCTATCAATGAAAAGTACAAATATAAAAAAATACTTTGCCTAATAGAACTCATTAGAGGAAACAAACATATTTTTGTGTTAGAAAATAGGAATATTTGATCTTCTAAAAGATTTAATATAGTTGTAAATAGCGGATTAATAGCTATGATTCTGATTCACTAATTTAGGCTTATTGTAATTTTTCATTTATTTAGGCTGATTATAATTTTCTTAGTCAATGGCTAATGTGTAGAAATTAGTTTGTTTCCTAAAAGAGGACAAATGACTCTGTATATATTAGTGTATTCAGTAGATGGAGAAAGAAGAGAAGAATTTCAGTTTCTGTTCATGGTATCAAATCCTCTCTATAGCACTTTTAAATCCAAAAGCCCTCCTCTAAATCTTGCGCTCCACCTAAGCTTCCATTCTTTACATGGGGGCCTCCTCACCTTGGTGAGGACAGACATGCCTTGGAGCTAGAGAAATAATCTTTGTTTCATGTGGAATAATTTATTGATCATTCTTGTATTGATAAACATTCATAATATAGCTTTCCTCTTTTAATTTTTTATTTCTGTTCTAATACTCCTAATTAATCAAGTTTATTTCAATTGCTCAATCGACAAAATAATGATTTTGGTCACTCCTACCCTTTTCTTTTTCTATTACTATCCTGCTATTGATGTTGCCTTTTGAAGGATGAGCTTTGAATTGGATCTTGATGCTACGAAATGGGATTTGTAGGTCATCTTAGTTGAGAGAGGCAAAATGATTTGAAACCATTGACTTATTAATTTATGTTTAAAAGTTGTTTCCTTATTAAGACTCCAATTATGTAGATTCTCTATCAACTAAATTCTTTTTCAGTTGGGTACTTAAATTCTATAGGTATCTCATGCTTCTTGTTTAGATTCAATTTTGGGCATTGAATTGGTAACGGAATTTAACTTCTTCTCTAATTTCTCCCTTTAATCTAACTTTTATCTCTTTCCCCTTTCGTTCTTTTTCTACTTTTTACAAAAAGAAGCTGATAAAGAAAAGAGAAAAAATAACACAGCCAATACTGGCTCGGCTTATAATAAAGCTTATGTCTAGTCCCCAAGTATCTAACTTGAGTGTTTCATTAAAAATCTCTAAGTAGTAATTTGACGAGCCTCTCCAAGCTCACAAGTACATCTTTTTCAAGGTTTTTCAACCTTTCACACTAGTATTTAACAAACCTCTAAAAGCTCTCAACAAATAAAAATAGGATTTGGTCAATATGAGCTTCGATGGATATTGATCTCTCTCTCTTGATAGAGTGTTTTCACTTTCTAAAGCATAAAGGGTATAAAATGGAACTTTTCGAGAATAAGTATTGATGCTACTGATGTATTTTGAAAGTCTGATGTATATTCGAATGTAGTAGCTCTCCTTTAAATAAGAATTCCCTTAATGCAGTAGCTCTCCTTTAAATAAGAATTCCCTTCAACCAGCCCTTGCTTCAATTTTATCATGGACTGAATGAATTGACTTTGAATCTATAAAAACATTTTCCTCACTATCTTTGATAGAATCTTCAAATATTTGGTTGTTTGGATAATTTTTTGACTGTCTTAAAATCAACTATTGAATCAGGTGAACAGAAGGATCCTTCGATCATATAGAAAGGATAGTAACTTATCCATTCCAGATTTTGTGGAACTGTTTCTGATTATTTGAATGAGTTTGTTAGGTTGGTTTCTGTAAAATAGGAATTGTTAAACGTTCTTCATTTAAACAAATAACTAAATTATATAACCTCTTTTTATATCGTTATCTTTGTGAATAAATGAGGTAATCCAATTTGAATTTTGAAATGTAACCAACTATTATTAATTGTTATCATCAAAATCATTAATTTAAGAGCCTTTAGCTAACAATCCATAAAAATAAAATAGTCAAACCAATTAAGGTACCTAATTAAGTTTTTCAAGACAACCACAGATGCAATTAAGCCAGTCTTCACTAAACTAAAAAAATGATATTTAAAGCAAGCAACTCCTCATATAAACTAATCAAAACCAAGAGAACAGGAAAAGAAAAGAAGGCCAAACTTTCTTGTTAAGTTTTCCAGTCAATGCTTTTGAAACTAGTAGCTTTCAATAACTCCACTAACAATTTCAACACAAGTTACCCAGAGTGGCAGTAGCACCAACATGTTTTGCAACACAAAGAAGCAAAGATTGAAACTCAATAGCAAATGGTTTAGTGGCAAAACAGTGGGAAACTAGCTTGGCAATTGATGGTGATGACGAAAGCAAACACCTAAGAGAGGTGAAGGAGAGACACTTGGAAAGGTGACTGGACAACATAGCTCTATTGCATGCATTTCCATATGCCTATACATGGGACAAATGATAGAATCTCTAGGCATCGTGTGCGGCTGACTTGTGGGGTTTATAGTGATCAGTCTTGGGGGAGAGACCAATTAGTTGCTAGCGAGTCAAGGGTTGTCGACGATGAGAATAGAAAATGACTTTGAATAGGTGACCCAAACAATTGCAATGTTTTACTCCCTAGCTAGAATTAAGACTAAACATGAAAACTTCATAGGGTAAAAATGAAAACTAAACCATCAAAGATCTAGAATATGCTTTGATACTATGTAACAAATGTATTTGATATGTTCTTAATGATTTGGACGAAGTAGGGTCACACACACACACACACACACACACACACACATATACAGATAAGCCTTAACTAATTAGGGAATGTAATCCCTATAATTAAGCCTATAATTAGACTCCGGAATATCCTACTATTCAATCTGTGATATGATTTCTTCAATTTCTTCAATCTATAACATAGAGCTTTTCCCATTTATCATTGTACATGACCTTGTATATGAAGTCATTATCACTAGAATGCAACTTTTAGATATTTACCAACATACTTCGCTTTGCTTAATTAACAAACTAATTTATCCTTTGTTTGGTAGTATGAGGGAACATGATCGAGCAACAATACATGAGGCCATGGAGCAGCAAACTATAAGTGTTGCCAAGGTTACTTCTTCTTTTGTTGATTTTTATATAATTTAATATATGGCTAATAAATTCCAACCATTGTTCCTAGCTTGCTCATTACTTTTCTCTCTTGGCATTTAAGCTTGAAGTGTCTTAATTCCTAATTGCTAATTATCACCAAAGGAAAGATCACATTTAAGGTTTACATTAAAATTTTGTGTTCAATTTACTATTTGAAGAAAATTAGAGGGAAAAACAATTCTTCTTTAATCTTTCTATGGATAGCATAGGGAATATATAAGTATAATCTTAATCACCTATTCATTTATTATCTAAGCAATTTGAATCTCATTATTTTAGTTACTAATTTCTAGCCTTCTTTAAAAGAAAGGTAATCGGTCCTTAAATCAGCTAATTATCCCTATAATATAATCACGCTCACTCAAATTGGTGCATAGATGTTAATAATGCCCCAACTTGCTTACAAAAAACTTAAATTTTGCCTTAGTCTTTGATAAAGACATTTACTACTTGTGTTGTAGATACATATCGTATGCAAATGAGCCCACTTTCAAGTTTCTTTATAAAATGCCTATCAATTTCTTCATATTTTGGTCGATCATGCTGAACTAGATTATTATTAATACTAATAGTTGATTTATTATCACAAAAACAACTTCATTGGATCCCTCATTGGTCTCTTAAGTTCTTCATAACTTAAGATTGGTTCACAAATTCCTTAAACCATTGCCTTGTATTCTACCTCTGCACTACTCTTGGCCACAACACTTTGTTTTACTTTTCCAGGTTACTAGATTTGCTCACAAAAAGGTGCAATACTTGTAAGTAGACCTTTTTTTGCAAACAAATCCTGCCCAGTCTGCATCAATGTAAGCTTCAACTCTTCACTGATCACTCTTCATTAACCCTTAAGATTTTGTACATTGCTTCCAAGTGTTCTTCATAGGGAGTATGCATAAACTGACTTATCATAATTATAACAAAGGAAATATCTGATCTAGTATGAGATAAATATATTAGCTTTCCCACCAGCAGTTGTTATCGTCTTGTTTAATTTAGTAGGAGCATTGCTTGTCAATTGAACTCTCCTTAATGTTCGGCCACCAGAAGCTCTGTATGTGACTCTCACATCGTTTGAAGTTTTCATGCCTTTGGCCGTGTGCTAGTGCTCGACAAGTTACCTACCTATTGTAGTCTCTAGAAGTTGCTCAATTCATCACCTTACCATATTTAGTCACTGGTCGTGAATTTCACTGTTGCAAGCAACCATCTTCGCATAGTCCTCCCTTCAACCCTCACCATCGATCGTTGTCAATCACACCCTTGGCCTTGGCCTTTTCTCTGTTGCCCTAAGTTGATCCTCCCGTAGAGCTCATCTTGGTCACCTATTATTGACTACTTGACTTCTGCTTTCAACTTGGAAGCCTGACAAGCTAAAATAAGGGTTTTAATTCATTGGGTCTATTTGGGTGGCAAAATTTTGTGGTGCCTTAAACTAATATTACGATTACTGTAACAATATTAAAGGGTCTTTAACCATGTCACTTTTCTTTTACTCTAAAATAGAAAAAATTATTTAAAGTTTTTTGGTTTGTTATTTTGAATGTTTTATGGCTAATGAGCAAAAGAATTTGGTTGTGACTGATGTAATTCATGTGACATCTAAAATCACAAAAAATAAGTTGATTGATATAAATTATTTAGATTGGTGTAGACTTGTTCTGATTTATTTGAAAAATGATTCTAAAATAACAAAACATAAGTTGATTGATATAAATTATTTAGATTGGTGTAAACTTGTTCTGATTTATTTGAAAAAGGATTCTAACGACTATCACCTTATTGACAATCCACCATTAGACAACACTTACAAGGAATGGTTGTGAGATGATGCCAAATTATTCTTGCAAATCAAGAATTCTGTTAACACTAAAGTAGTTAGCTTGATTAATCACTATGATTATGCCAATGAATTGGTGGAATATTTAAAATTTTTGTATACTAGAAAAGGGAATGTTTCTCATATAATTGTGCTGAAAAATAATTCTCTTCAAGCATATTGTATGAATTTCAAAAAGACCGATGAATGATTGAACTTCTTGTTACCCCTTGGTCATGTTGTCAAAGTTTAGCAAACTCAATAGGAGCAGGTGGCAGTAATGAGCTTTTTGGCTGGTCTTAACTCTCAGTTTAAAATTGCTATGTCTCAGATTTTCTCTAGTGCTAAGATCTCTTCCTTGTACAGGGTCTTTACTCAGATACTTTGTACAAATGCTAATATTTAAATTCTTATAATGAATTTGACATTGGGTAGTCAACTCATAGGAACAATAATACAGGAGGAGGGACAGGCAACTAGGACAATAGGAATCAAGATTGGAGAGGATTTATCTGTCAGTATTGTTGTGAATTGGGCCATACCAAACGCACTTATTGAAGGCTGTATAACAAAACTCAAAAATGTCATTCAGTTCATATTGCAGTTACTAATACTACAACTAGGTCATTCTTTGAGAAAATCATTGTTTATGTTGATAATTTTGCTAAATTCACCCAGTACCAAGAAGCGTTAAAAAAGTACATCTCACCCTATCATTGCTATTGCTAACTCAAGTAACAAACTTACATATCTTCTCTCCTCTTCTTCATAATGGATCATTGATTTTAGTATCTAAGATCATATGACAGTAATTCTAATCTTGTCTCTACTTTTTAGAAACACCCTTCTTCCAATGTTACTTTAACTTATATATCTATTTCCTTTATTATTGGTTGTATTGCTGTTAATCCTACTCCATTACCTTCCATGTTCTCTATTTTGAACTACCCCTTACACATCATATTGTGCCATATGTTCAGTCATTTAATTTTTCATTTACATTGTTTGAAGCTTGTCTTTTCAAAGTTTGTCTGGTATATTAGGATCCTATCATGCCCTATTGAAAATTTGTATTCATGTATAAGCAACACTCATTCTCAACTTTACAATAATTTGTGCATCATTGCTACGTTAGATGTTTTAGTTTCTTATTTTAATTATTTTTCTTGTATGATTTACTTCCTCTCCAATTCAGTGCTTGGTTCTATCTTATTTACTGAAATAATGCCCATTTCTCCCCTAGGCTGGTCTTGTTACAACTCTGAGTACTAAGACAATTGTCTTTGGTGCTACAAATCCCAAGGGCCAGTATGATCCTGATCAAAGTATCCTGTTTCTTAGAAAGTTCATCATTTCAAATTAGTAAATTGATTTGCCTTTTCATTTGACAATGGTATGTTTCTCCTTGTTACATTTGACATTGACATCATTTGAATTACAAATGTAGTGCATCTTTTTAAAATTTTATTTGTATAACTATAAATTTTATGATTTAAAAAAACAAAAAGTTGATTTTCTGGACATGTGCATAATCATACTATTTTCATATGGGATAAACATATTTTTGGTACTTCAACTTAATGTATTGTTTCCTATTTCAGTCCTTTGATCATCAAATTATCTAATGGACTTTAAACTTTACTAGTCAATCTATGTTAGGATTTTTATTCACATATCTCAACAAATATCCTACATTGCATCAAAGTTGGACAGACACCTCATTCCAAGTTTTGTGTCCAGTTTGGATTTCATTGATGCCACATGGGGTTTCCATTGAGCACATTAATGAAAGTCCTAACATAAAGTGACTAACAAAGTTCACAGATTATCTTAGAAGGTTTAATAGCTCGAGGACTGAAATAAGAGACAACATTGAGTTGAAGGACTGAAAATATGGTTATCCCATTCTTATGTACACAGTGCTATGCCTCTTAACCCAATCTAGCTCTCTCTGTCAACACTGCCCTCTCTGGTCCATTGTTGAGCAGATTTGATATAGTCCTCGTGCTTTTAGATACAAAGAATCCAGAATGGGATGCTGTTGTGTCATCTCACATTCTTGCTGAGGTGCTGTGCTATTAAAACACTATCTAGTCTCACAGGGAAAGCAATCTTTCAATTTATAGATTACATTACTCGTGTTCGTGAAAACAATTTGCAGGCAGAATCAGGAAATGATAATCATACTGAAGATTTGGCTGACAAGTGGACCTTGTCAATGCTTCGTAGGTGTGTTTTTCTCAGACCCAAGACTAAATTAGGAAGCAATTGAAACGTTTAGGCGCAAATATGTGATGCTTATTGATTTTTCTGGTCATTATTGTTTTTATATCTTTTGTGACTATTATAGTTAAGATCACGATGATTTAATTTTCTAGTTTTAGTGTGGGTATTCAAGGCAGATGAATGAAGGAAGAATGGAGTGGAAGACTGTTTTCACGTATCATCTTAATTTTGTTCGTCTTACTAAGAAAAGGATAGAGAGAGATCCCTTTCCTATTTTTATACGTTATTCTGAATACTAGAAAATGCTTCCTAAAGAAATAATAACTAAAAAGTTCTTTAAAATATGTTACAGGAATAAGTTTCATTTTAGATTTTCTTTTTTGGGCTGCAAATCATCTGGGGTTTGTGTCAGGTTATCTATTTGATGGCTTGAGTTCTCTTTGTAATTTTTACTGTCAAGAGGGAGAAAATAATAATCCTTCAAGATCCCAAAACAAATGCATCATTGAGACTAACAAATATTTATCTGATTCAAACTTTGAAGAAAGCAATTATCTTTCCCACTTTTCACCTAAAATTTTGCCTGTACGAGTCAGTGCTATAAATACCTTTAGAGGCTTCATAGTACCTCTAGACTTTTAACATGATTCATGCATTGGAGTTTTAGATCACCTGAATGACGTGCTTTTGTATTCCAAAAATGGCTGGTCCAACTGCATGCTATCTTTGTTATGGTTCCAATTATATGGTCTTTTGTTGGGAAACAAAATGCAGCACAGTATATCTAGTTACCAAAAGTTCTGGTAGTTACCTTTGTCTTAGTGAATTACATGGCTCTAGTTGTTATGCGGCCAAGAATATTGGTTGAGTTTCTCCAGTATAATCATTGCGTCCTATTTTCTGTCATAGATTTATCCAATCTACAGAAGAGTTGCGTACCTGGATTTTCAAATTTCCAATATGTACTATAGAATTTGCAGACTAGATGTGCATTTTTCGCTACAGGGCGTCCTTAAAGTCCAAATTTGAAACCATTTCTAAATTCCTAATCTATCCTTTACCTTGCACTCTGCAGCAAGATTAATGTGATAAGACATAAGTCGGCTTTTGTGATAACATCTTGCAGGTATATTTATTTTGTAAAAGGGCACTTCAGACCAATCCTTACAAAGGATGCAGAGAAGGTTATCTCAAGTTATTATCAACTGCAAAGAAAATCTGCTACTCATAATGCAGGTTTATAAGCTGTTATCTTCCGAGCTCATGCATTTATTGGTCTAGTATATTTTCACTACATTTCTTTGTGCAGCAAGAACAACTGTGCGCATGCTTGAAAGTTTAATACGCCTAGCTCAAGGTATATTCTAGCATTTTTCAATCATTACTCATATTCTATAGAAATTTAACTCCTTCAATATTGCAGCTCATGCAAGACTTATGTTCAGAAATGAAGTAACGAGACAGGATGCTATTATGGCAGTTTTATGCATTGAATCATCTATGACCATCTCAGCCATTGTGGACAGTGTCGGGAACTCCCTGCACTCAAATTTTATGGAGAACCCTGATCAGGAGTGTATCCTTGACACTTAATTGCCTATGCATTATAATAACATGCAAAATGTATGATTCATGCATCCAGGCATCACAACTCTATGTTACTTTAAGCAGGACAACAGATAGATTTAAGCAATCATGGTTGTTCCATCTTGACTTTGTGTTCAGAGTAACAAATTGCTTCTAATAGGCAGTATTTCAAATATTATATTCATAAAGAACTATCACTGATTGTCCATTGAATTTGTTACTTTTGGAGTTAAAAAGCGCAGACAGAAATTCTACCATGGACAATGATTTCGTTTAAACATATTATTATTGGAGACTAATTTGCACCAGTGAAGGAAGATGATAGAGCAGTGATTACCATATTTGGCAAAGGGTATTCTTAAACTCTACACCATGTATTTTTAATTGATTGTAGAATATCTCCCAAATTTTATTACAAAAGTTGGAATTCATTCTGAACAACAATCAGACAGCTGGTAATGGCAAAAACTAGTTAGTTTTCAGTGTGTAGCGGCTGTCTAAATGTCATTAACAGGAAAGCATGTGTAAGAGGGCACTTATCTATACTTGTTTGGAGCATTTTTTTATTAATATGATTACTGAGTCTACGAATGAATCTCTAGCATAATGCAGTCTCTAATTTTTTTTCCACCATCATGATCAGTTTGTCTCCTTGATGGCCAGCTGCAATTCTTATTGAAATTTTGGATACACTTTGTGGATGTGTGTGTGTGAGCGACTATATATGGATCCAGTAATTATGCCTATATTCACCAGACCTAAGTTGTCCATATTTGAGCCACAATGTTCCTTTTCTTCTTCTTTGTATTTCATAGTGATCTGTGTGTGGGGATAGAAAATTTGAAGATGATTCATTTGTAGCTCAGTTGTTAGGATCCATAGTTTTTTTGTCTATGGATCTGTTCTGTATATTGTTTTTATCTTGACTGTGAGTAATACAGATATCAAGCAAGAGAAAGTAATCCTTCAAAAGCTCAGATCAATTGATGAATTTCCCTATGTGACCATGATAGAAGGTTTGTCCAGATGAGAATCACATTAATTAAAAACCCTCTTGGCTGATGAAATCAGCTTGCAATGAGTGAGTGCATAGACGAGAGTGAACCACCATCTTTTAGTAGCTTAACCTACTAAAATGCTGAACATGGATTTTGTACTGGTATGTTACTGATTAACACTGTTAATTATCCTTTCAAGAATTTTATCTTCTTTAAAGAAGCATATTCTTAAGGAATATGTTATGTTCGTAGGTTCTCAAGAACTGTTTAATGCTGAAAAGAGGCATCTCAAAGCTTTATGCTTAGGGGCATAGTAGAAAACGAAGAACCAAAAGCATTTATCTTAGTGATATTTATGATTAATCAAAAGATTCTAGTTATGAAGATCTCCTGTATAAGCTTAGGTGATCAGAAAATTATTATTCAAAATCATCAGGAATATGCAATATCCTCAATAAAGGTTGTATTATATCGTTGGTTAGTAGACATAATTTTTATATAGGAGGCATTTAGATTAGTGGTTATTACAGCAGTATAGAGCTCCTATTTAGCATAATGGACAGCTAGCAAAACGAAAATGTAATTACACATATATAGATTGCAGAGAAGTAAGCAAAAGCTTTGTTCACTGTGGTCAACCGAGAGACTTCATTGTGATGAGGGATGATTAGACTGCCCCAAGTTTATGAACTTCAATTTTCATGTGGAGATGCAGTATCTCTTTAGGAATTGGGAGGATGCAAATGTTTCTACGCTTGGGAGTACTGTGTCGCAAATTGTTCAAAACTGTACAAGACATTACATAGAAACAATATCTTACAATCACACACAGGGATTGAGAGGAGAGTTACTCTTGAATCAATAACTATTGTTGCTTATTGTTGCAATATGCTGTGAGGTTGAATTACTTTTCTGAGTAAATTTTTTACTTCTACCTTTGCCTTTATTGCCTGATTATTCTTTCTTCCATTTGAATTTCCAGGTCAGATTTGAAACAAAAGATGGTGTTGGTTCTCTATCCCACATCGGAAGTGGGTGAGAGTATAAGCTTCATTTGAAGCTATATAAAGGGACATATGCTTAAGGTTTTTGTTAAGGGTAGTGGTGTATTTTTCATATGCTAGGTTAAGTTTATAGGTTATTTGTATATATCCCTTGTAATCATATATTTTAACGTAAGAGTGAATAAAAGTTTGGATTAATTCCTCAAAAACCTTCATGGTATCATAGCCACTAATGATTGAAGGTTGAGTTTACTCCCTTTTGCAGTAGGTGATATTGGAAGAATAGGTTTGGTATAGTGTCTTTGCAGCAAGGGTGAAGAGCTCGTATTTTGCTCCTTGTGACACAATCGCCACTGGAGCATAGCCCAGGGGAAGTTCGATCGACACCTAAGTTTTCGGCATCGTCCAACCTCACGCTTGAGCACACGCGCTGCTTGTTTACTTTTGTAGATTCCTTCACTCGCCGACGCGTGTAGCATGTGACGTCAACTTCGGCCAGCGTCTGACTTCATGAATAGATTCTACCTTTTTTAGAGTTGTTTTTTGGTGGTTCCTTCTTCACTTTTGTCGTGGTATTATGTCAGACACTAAGGAAGCTTCTAAGGAGGTAGAGAAATACTATCCACTTAATGATAGTCCCTATTTGCTGATTAGTCCTATTAAACTAGATGGCAATATCACTCATTTAGCCTTGTCTAGATCATGTTTGCTGTCTATTAAGGCGAGAAGGCTACAAGGTTATATTGATGGGAATAAGAAACGACCACCTGTTACTGATCCTATCTTTAGTCAATGGGACTAATAATTCATTGGTTATGTCTTAGCTTCTTAATTCCATGTATCCTAAGATTTCCAGACAATATTTACTATTTGATACTGGGGAGAAGATACGGAAAGCCGCAAAAACCACTTATTCTTGTATAGGAAATGATGCTCAGATCTTTGAACTATAGACCAAAAATTCATGGCACAAAGTAAGGTGAGTTTATTGCTTCAGCTTACTTTGTTGAACTGGGTAGTTTATGGCAAGAATTGGATTATTATCAAGATTTTTAGGCCAAGTGTGTTGATTATGCGGTATTGATTCAAAACATGCTTGAAAAGGAGTGAGTCTATGATATTGTCTGGCTTGAATGTAGAATTTGATCAGTTGAGAGTTCAAGTTATTGGCAGATCTCCTTTTCCCTCACTTGAGGAGTCACACTCTTTAATCCAGCAAGAAGAGACTAGAAGAAATGCCATATTTTATACTGCACCAGTTGAAAAGTTGGGCTTAATAACTCATATTACTCATGAGCTGCTGAAGGATGTTACTTCTTGATAAAGATCATTTGCACTGTGATTACTATGGAAAGGCCAAACATACAAAAGAGACTTGCTGGAAGTTACATGGGAGACCTACTGGGGCTGAGGGGCAAAACGAGCTCCACAAGGGCTCAAGCAAATTTGCTAGAAACTGTAGAACCATCCAAAGAATCTGCTTCAATTGATAGTCTCTCTTCTCATGAAATTCAGCATTTCAGGCGCCTCATGTCACAACTTAACTCATCCTCCAGTGCTACCTCTAATTTTGTCAAGTTAGGTAACACTTTTGGTCGACTTGACTCATGGATTATTGATTCTGGTGTAAATAGACATGTGACAGATATTTCTAAAGGCTTTCTTAACTATTCTTCTTGTCTAAAGGGGGATAGTGTCAGGGTGGCTAATAGGTCTTTAACTCCTATTTCTGGGATAGGCTCCATTGTTTGTACTCCTAAAATTAAGTTGCCTTCTGTTCTTCATGTTCCTCAATTCTCTGTCAATCTTTTATTTGTTAGTGTTATCACCAAACTTCTAAACTGTAAGGTCAAATTTTTTCTTGATTATTGTATCTTTCAGGACCTTCAAATAGGGAAGAGGGTTGGCAGTGATAGAGAGCATGATGGCTTATACACATCATGATCATTTTAAACCTTTCATACTCTTAGAATAAATTGAGTGTATATACATTCTTTGCAACATGTAAATTCTCAATGATATGGCCATGTGCAATATTTTAGGGTTCTAATCATTAGTATAGAAAATGGGCTATTACAATAAAAATGTAGAAATCAATCACAATGAATCCAATTCACATAAATAATCAAATTTTAATTGAATCAAAGATAAAAATTACCTAAAGGTGAGTTTAGACAATCATCGACATTTATAAATCTTATCTTAATAGTTATTCCAATTCTATGCATAGATAAAAATGGAAATATATTGGAAAATAAATCCGAATGGATGATGAAGGCAACAATGACGAGAAACCTCCTGTTTCAGGAAGTACTTGGTATCGGCTTCTTCTCCACGTCTATTTTCCTTTATCTCTTTCTCAATTTCTCGATGAGCTCTCTCTAGGGTATTTTTATGGTGGTTGATGCAAGATGCTTCTTTTCGTTCTTGTTCTATTTATATTTTTTATGTTTAGGGTTGAACTAGGTATTTTTCGGGGTTGAAAGTCCAAAAAATTCCTCGAAACGTAAAGTTTGGGAGTAGTTGAATATCTACCTAACATAGGCCACAATTGTGGTCTACTTCTAAATCTTCTATTACGATAGTGGCCTATTATGCCACTATCGTGGGCTATTATTTCAGCCCAAATATCTCTAAAACATTTCTATTCTTTTATGTTGGCCTTAAAATATTAACAAACACATCAAAGTATCTCAAAAATATAATATTTGAGCTCAAAGACTTGTACTAACCCATAAAACACTTAAAACACAAATAATCAACAAACTAATACAATTCTAACCTAAACACATACTAAATGATTGAATTAATAACTAAACATATATCAAATTATGCCCTAAAATATGATGTAATTTACACTTATCAACATTTTCACACTTAAATGCTTGCTTGTCCTCAAGCTAACAAAAATAATCAAACAATTAAGAAAACACAAAACACGCATATGCAATAATGAGACAATGACTTCAACTTAACAAAACAAACTTAATTATAAACACAATCTTTCAAGTTGTTCTAACTTATTAATAAGGGAAATCCGCGTTTATCTACATTGGACTAAATATACAAACTAATCAAAATTTTAATGTTTAGTCTATTCACCTTTATCACTTGCACACACACATCGATAATCATTCAGTCAAAACAAAAGTGTAGTTATTCTTCAGTAGGTTTTCATGAAAAAAAATCAAGTTACTAACAAGTTTGGTAGGTTTTTATTTGAAAACATTCTTTTTTTTGTTGATTTTTCTTTAAGGATATGAACCTAGTCTATTTACGCAGAGTAAACATTTATGATGACTGTCGATTTGGTTACTCAACTAAGTCATATTGTTATTAAGTTGCTTGGTTGGAATGTCATTATAGCCTTTTTACTCGAAGGCACACATTTGTAATATATGTCGATCCGATTATTGAGTTACATCACATTCTCAACTGACTACTAACTCTATTCATAACCCAAAAGCCAACGAATTAGTTATTTTAGTTAAATTTATAAAACTTTTTTCTTTTCTTTTTTCTTTTTTAACATAAAATTTTGCTTACCTTGTTGCTTTAGCTAATCATTCTCATAAAAATATACTAATAATGCCTCTTATTTGATTGGCCTAAAATTATAAATAAGAGCATGGCAAATTCTTAGGGTGAATGGAATAATATCGTATCCTAATTAACCAGTATATTTAGCCTTAAAAAACTTAGATCACTAATTTTAAAAGCTAATAAATCTTTGTAACCTCAAGGGTTATGTTTAAGACTACATCTCCCATTAAGTCCTAGCCATTGACGTATTCACACAATTCACATCATGCAACATAAACAAACTATCATACAATATGCAAATTTCACACTCAAGGTAAAAACACCCAACCCATCCCACACTTCAACAACACATTATCCTCAATATGTACATAGACAAATTGGATGAAATAAAACACAGTATACAAAAAAATATAAGAAGAAAATATTAACAAAAATGAAAAGAAAATGTTAGAACACGAAATCGTTAAGGTGACTAAGGTAGTGATGGTGTTAGAGATAGAGATCAAATGTGTTTGATGACGAGCTGACTTTACTATCTTATAATTGATTAAGAGAGAGTAAGAGAGTAAATAATCCCAGATCATTTTAAATCATTAAATTTTTATTTTTGAAATTTGAAACTAATCTAAATACGCAATAATTTAAACCTAACTACCAAACATGCTAATTTATGATCATTAGCTTGATCTTGTGTCATTGGAAACTAAGTCGGGATCAATTATGAGCGGCTTGCTTTCACCCTTCTCGTTCAACATCAATTTTGTAAAAAATAATCAAAAGGACAATATTGATAAAGTTGAGAAAACTAATTAATTTATGTAATGTCATTTTTATTAACAAACTGTCAATAAAATAGGAAATAACAAAATTCCCTGAATCTTCCATCGAATCCAAAAGTTTGTCCTGTAAGAAGGTGAGTTTCTCTCTTTCTTAATCATCTTCCTCTCCTCTGCTTATTCTGCTTCACGAGCAAATACTTTTATAGCTTCTTCAAACTAGATGTTTGTTGTCATCTGTTCTTTATCCTTTTGTTCTTTAAAAGATTTGAACATATCAATTATCCTAAACAAGCTACCATCTTTTAGATTCTTTAATACTTCATTCATGTTGAATGTCACTTGGTTATCATTAATCGGAAGAATAAGGTTCTTTTCATGAATATCTATTCTTTGAAGTTCAAATATAGTATATCAAGAACTGGTGAATAAAAGGGAGGGTTGACATGCTTTTCTTCATATTCTTTCTTGGTCTCTTGGTCTTCAATAAAGTGGGGTTTAACTTGGTATTCCACTGGTTCCTTTAGATCTTCCCCATTCTTAAGTGTGATAGCCTCATATTTCTATCATTGATGTAATTCCATATTTCTCAGAGAATCTTCCATACTTCTCTTACAAAATTTACAAGAAAGTTGTTTTACTTGAATCTCTAGATTGTGAATAGAAGCGGTATGATTTTCCATTACATGATCAAATTACTCTTTTAGTCTCTTTTGGTTCTCTTCTATGTCTGTGAACTTATCTATGATTTTGTCCAATTTGGAATCCCATAAATTGAATTCATCTTGCTGAAATTCATATAGGTCTTGATGTCCTGTGTGAGTACTTGCATTGTTAGACTAATAGAAAATTGGGCGGTTATGCTACCCCGTGTTGTACATACTCCAATAAGGATCATTACTTCCTCAACTATACTATACCTCGTTGTATTTTGCAAAAGTTCCTTGCTCCCTATAATATCTATCTTCCATCATAGTTTTTTCCATTTCTTTTGGCATCTAGCTATTCAGATGTCTCACTCTCACTCTAAGATGTCTTGATGTGTCTTTACTCTACGACCCAAATTTCTTCTTCTTTTCTTTTTTCTATTATTATTATTTAAAATAAAAGATAATGAAAAATCCTTTGATTAAAGAACTAAACTAATTGCCTCCCCGGTAACAATGCTAAAAACTTGATCTCAATTTTTCGATATGTGTAGTTTTAATATTTTAACCTCGATAATTCGCAAGAGTACAGATCGTTTACGTAATATCTAAGGTGTCGATCCTACGAGGAGGGTGTTGGTTTATGCCCTACAGCCAATCGATTTGGTTGTAGTTTAACGACAAATTATTTAAAGGTATTCTTTATGTTGTACATGTTTAGATGTATATGATAAAGTCTATGGGATAATTTTACATTGCAAATGAAATTATAATGAGATTATAATTATGAGATTCATATTACATTTACGTATTATTCCTAAATATTCATAGTCATTGTTCTATTAAGATTGAACATTAATAAAACAAAAAAAGACTAACACGTTTTGTTTTTCCTTATAAAGGAAATAGTCGATCTTATAGGCTAAAGTATAGAGATACTTAAATAAACATATGGGTGCTTGTTAGAAAACAAGTTTACTTAACATACCCGATATGAGAAATCTATTTGGAACATTACTTGTATGTCTATAGAATTCTTATTATGATGATTGTATAAGTGGTCATTTGACTTGAGGTCATCAAAGTTATTTTGTATGGGGATTGCTATGTTTTGATATTATTCGTGATCTATTTTATCAAAGGTTGTTTAAAAGATAGTCATTGGATGTAATATGAACTATAAAGATATGATTCATCACCTTAAAGTAATTAGGGAAAATGCTCCGTTATTTTTTATTAATATTAATTCAGAAAATCCATGGTTAAGGTGGAATGATATTTTGTAAGCAGTTTACAAATATCATTAATCGAATCAATAGCTAATAGCGGAGAACTAATATAATTGGACTCAAAATAGAGTAGACATTAATTACACTTTTTATATCTAATTGGAACATTGGTTGATGAAAGAACTGAATTATACGAAAAAAATAATGCACGGAAAGATTAGTCAAAACCACTTTAACATTCTTAAATATTTGGAAGGTCATGCTGTGTTACTAGGTGCCAATCTCTATGATTATAAATTGTTTGATTGGATAATTAAAGATAAATTAAACGGAGTTTAAATTTATCTAATTCTAATTATGAATTAGAATTATAATTTATAATCATTGCCAATATATTTGGGAACCTAATGAGTCTCATATATAGAATGAGTCGGAGAGAGCTAAGTTAATTTAATCAAGTTGGACTTGATTATAAAGTTTAAGAAACTTTATGATTAAATATAAGATATTTAATAAATAAGGATCAATATAAGATATTAAATCTTATTTGGGCATGATTGGTATTTAATCAGAATTATTTGTAATTTTAATTAATGTTTAATTGAAATTAGTATTTAATTTCAATTAATGTTTAATTGAAATTAGTATTACTAAAACGTCCAAGGCTTATTATAAATAGGCTTAAGCTTTATGGAGCTAATGTTTCATACTAAGCCTTCTTTGTAAAAATTACAGAATTCTCTTAACCTGTTCTGTAGATATCGTTAGAGGTCAGACACTTGAGTAGCTAATGTGGTTGACACGGATCAGTTTTGAGAACGGTACGAGGGATACAACAAGACAGAGATCCAACTTCGGAATAAGGTATGAATTACATTTCACTTTATTATGATTCTTGTTAATCATTTTATAGAATTAAATAGATCTTGGTTTTTGGGAAATCAAAAGTGACGAAAAAATTTTGTGATTATTCTGCCACGGTTTGGATCGGATCCCGACTTGATTTCCTATTAGTGGTCTCAAAAACTAATTTATTCCTATAATTTGATTAAAATGTTTGATTGTTATTAGTTATATTTTTGGAATTGATTTAGAAAATGAATAGTTCATATTCTGAACCTAGAATTGTTCTTATTGTTGATTTAATTTTAATGCTTTGGATACGATAAAAAATTTTATGACTGTTCTTGTTTAACAATTTTTGAAATTGTTTCTCCGAAACTATTAACGAATGTTCTTGTTTTGAGTATTTTTCTCTATGTTGCGTCGAAACTAAATCTAAACTTTTTATGTTTATTTCTGTAAACTGTATCCAAACAATGGGTTTAGGGTTTTTTGTAATCTTTATACGAAGCCATGTGGGTGTTGTTTGAAAACCTTAACCTTTATTTGTATTGAAGGAAAGTAAGGGAAAAGAAAGGAAGAGAATTGCATTTCTCTTGATTTTTATTGTTTGGACAAAAATAAGACAAGAGAAAGAGAGAGAATGAAAAAAAAAAATGGTCCAAATACATTTCCCACCAAATTGGTGGAAAAGGAGAGAAAATGAAAGATAAGGAGGAGAAATGACATTCTCAACCACAATTTACTTCCATAACAAAATAATAATCAAGAGCATAAAGATCTTAAAATTTTTTCTTCCATTCAATTCCCTCATTTGTTAAATTAGGGAAACAAACAAGAGAAAGGAAATCACATTTCTCTTCCATTCTTTTCTCTTCATCTCCCCTCAATATTTCTTTTCCTTTTCCCTGTACAACTAAGTATCCAAACAAAGGCTTAATCTTATCTGCCTGTTGATTGCATCTATCGTGCGATGTTTCTGGAAATTGTTTCCAGAATGTATGTGCGTGCTCTTTTCTTCTCCGATAAATCCCTAATTGTTTTCTGGGTTTATGTGTGGTCTTATTCTGAATGCTTGTTTTTTGGGTTTTGTGTCTCGCGTTTGAAAGAATATGCTGGGCGCTGAGTCGCCTGTGACGAGAATGTCACAACACTTCATGAGCGATGCTTTGCATCTGGCGAATGTCTGGGTTCCTTTGGCGAATGAACGAGTTTTGTGCATTTTTCTCCTTTTGCTTGTGTTTACTGACAAAGGAGTTGCTGGGCGATTGTCGCCAATGGAGAACACGATGGGCGTTAATCCCCCATCGTAGGCAACGCTGTAGGCGACATCATGGATGGTGTCGTTTGGGCTATCCTTGGTTGTGAGCGTGGAGAGACGAGTCGTCGGTGAGGAGCCAGATGCAGACGGCGGCGATTTGAGAACTGTCGGTTGGAGACTCGACGGTTGAGGATGTTGCGTCGTGGCTTGGGAACGTGGAAGTGGTCTGATGTTGATGGAGAGACGTGGTTGGTGGTTTGGCGAGATGACGAACGTGGGACGAGTGAAGATGGTAGAAGCATCTGGACAAGACGATGGGTGCATGTGGGACCGCGCCCTCCGTTCTCCGGAAGTTTCCTCCAAAGTTGTTGAGTGGCGCGTGATTACACGCGCCAATCAACCCTCCATTAACTGCCCCATGCTCCACATGTGTGGTGCACGCGCCATACTCCCTCCACCCAATTTTATGTTTTTTAAAAATTGTTTTTAAAACACTAAATTGTCATTAAATTAATTTATATTCCTAATAAATTCGAAAAGATGTTTTTAATTGTTTTCAAAGGTTTAATTTTATTAGAAATGTTTCAGAAGTTAGTTAATTAATCATCAAATCAATTCCAAAATTAACATATTATTTTTCTTAATTTGATTAAGATTAATAATTATATTGATTCTTAATTAATTTTAGAAAAGTAATCTCTAAAATTAGAATTAATTAGTTTTAGAATGGGCTTATGTCAGTAGAGTTTTTTTGAAAAGAGTTTTTTCTAAGAAGCCAGTTGATTGTTAATTAAAAAACAGTTTTTTTTAAAAGAGCTTTATACAGTAGACTGTTTGATAATATAAAAATAAAAAACACTTTTATTAATTTTATCTATATTTTATTTTATAATAAATTATTCATGCTAAATAATATTTAAAGTATACTAAATAATATGCAAAGTACAATATATTATATTTACAGTTACCTATTTCTTGGATAATCATCTTGTAGGAAATTTTAGATAACTATCTTGTAGGAAATAATTTAAAGAGGTGTCTCATTTTCTTGTAGGAAACAAATTTAATATGAAAAATAAATATTAAAACATGTAAAAAGTTAAATAATATTATAATCCATAAATAAATATTCAAGCTGAGTAAAAAGTTAAATACATAATAAACTATGCATTTTATCGTAATACAAGAAGATTTGTAATATGTTCCATCGCATCATTCATCTCGTTATTGTGTGGCTCGTCTAAATGATTTTCTTAAACGCCTTCATTTTCACTAAATTCTTCATTTGTAGGAAGTAATTCATTATCTTTATCATAGGGAGAAAACTCTTCATCCTTTTGAGCATTTAACCTTATAAATTTATGAATGACCATTGAAGCAATTACAATTTTAACTTGCTTTGGAAATGGAAAACTTGGCATTTGGGCCCCGTTTGGTTGGCACGGATTGTTGTTGGGGAAAGTAATCTTTTTCTTAAAATTTAAATTATTACGTTTGGTTCGTTTCTTTTAGTAGTTAGGAAAGTAAAAACTTTCCTAATTTAG
>JANZLD010000005.1:25384654-25397395 GCA_026413575.1 Erythroxylum carthagenense | reverse complement strand
CACATTTTAACAACTTGTGGCTTATCGACCAACAAAGAACCAACAATCATATATGAAGACAATGCAGCATATATCGCTCAAATAAATGAGGGTTATATAAAAAGTGATAGAACCAAACATATCTCTCCGACATTTTTTCAATTCACCCAAGATCTCGAAAAGAGCAAAGAAATCAACATCTAGTATATTCAATCAAGCGAAAATACTGCGGATCTTTTCACAAAGGTACTTCCTACTACACCTTTCAGGAAGCATGTTCACGAGATTGGAATGCGACATCTAAGAAATTCATGAGGAAGAGCTCATTGTGTTAAATGAGGGGGAGCTTACACAGTTGCACTCTTTTTTCCTTATCATGGTTTTTCTCCTACTAGGTTTTTCCTGATAAGGTTTTTAACGAGGCAACCCAAATGCGTATCAAGGCTAGATAAGAAATAATTATATGGCATACCAAAGGGGAGTGTTATAAATAATATGGTGTGCCACTAAATACACCACTTAATTGTTAATACACCAAATGCACCACTTAATTGTTTGTACACCAAATGCACCACTTAATAGTTAGTGTACCACTTCTATATGATAGTATTTTATTAAAAATTTTGTACTATAAATAGAAGGGTTAACTTGATGTAAGATATACCAATTTATAAGAAGAACTCTCCTCTCCTAAATATTCTTAAATTTTAGTTTCGGTTTTATAACAGTTGTAACATTATTTGGCATCCAATAACATATATAAAAAAGATAGAAAGAGAGAAAGAGACACGGAAAAAATTTAAGAGAGAGAGAACGAGAGGGAGAAAAAATATGAAGAAATAATTTTTAAAGTTACATAATTTAAAAAATAGGAAGGAAAGAGAGAGAGAGAATGAAAGAGAAAATTTTTAAAAATTATGAAGAATTAAGAGACAAATATAAAAATAAAAAAAGAAAGAGAAAAAGAGAAGGATAATGAGAAAAAAAGATATAAATAATAATTTGATAATATCAATTTGTAATTTTCCATTTAATATATATATAAAGGAGAATTATTGAAAAACTTCTTTATGTGTTAAATGAGTTAAAAACGTCAAAATTTAATTATCCCGTTTTAAATTTTAGGCCTAAACTGCGATGATAGTAAATGTGCTTAAATTATTAAGATGATAATAAAGAAAATCACTATTTTATATTGGCACTAATCTTTTCTTACGATCAACAAGAAAGTAATAATTTACAAAGAGCATCATTCTTATGGTTAAAAAAAGAATAAATAATTTTGTAAACTACAACTTTCCTAATTTTAAAAAATTAATTATCAGTTTTCAAAACCAATCATATCATATGAATTTCGTACCATTTCGGTACCTACCGTGCCAATTGAAAAGTTGTTTTATTTTATTGTACTGATTATGGTACATACCGGTACGAAAAGTAACAATCAAGGGTATATTTCGTAAATATGAAATTTTGAGGATTAACATAAAAAAATAAATCCTAATATATCAAAACTCAAGGGAAGCATCTGCGACTGCAACCCTTCACAGGCTCACACACAGCCAAACCAAACTCCAAAGTTCCACACCTCGTCGTCTTCTCTCTCTGTCTCTCATCTCATGTTGCCGTTTGCTTTTTCTACTCCGTCATCTTTCCTGCTGCTTCTCTACTGGTGTTGGGTCTCTTCTCCATCGTTATCGCTGCTCTATGCCACCATCGCTGCTTCTTCTCTTGTCGCCTGCTTTATCTTCTTTAGTTCTTCAGCTTTGTATCTACTGTGAACCGTCTATTATCAAGGTTGATGGTGATATTCAAAGATGGAGAGCATTTTTCAAAGCTTATTTTGTTTATACTTCTTTTAAAGCTTGTATAAAGTATAGACGTAGATTGATTTGTGGCTTTTCTAATTTGTGGCTTTTTATCAACTTCAAGTTTTCAACCTAATTTGATCTATTGTGTCAAAGTGTAAGGTGACTTTATTAATCATCATTAATTAACTATCTTACTTCAACATATAAGATTATTTAGTTCTAGAATTTAGAGATAAATAAATTTTTTATTTGATTTTTGTAAATTTTAACTATTTTCTCAAGAATCGTACCTAAATTATATAAATTAGTTTCATTTTTTATTATATCTAAACCATTATTATTGATTTATCTAACTAGTTTCCCAAATCAATAAATATTAAATTAAATTAAGAGGAATCATTTTTAAAATAAAAGTTTAAAGATATCTTAAGGATTATTTTATATACAAGTTTGTGTTTATTCTTTTTGTGACTTATGGAGGAAAACTAGATAGAATTATATTGCAGAAAATCAAATTTGTAATATTAATAAAAAAGCAAGAAAGTTGTGAGTTTATAGCCCAATTATATAGTCATACAAAATAAGTTATAGTTGTAAGTTTATGGTTGAATTATATAATCACATAAAATAAGTTATAGTTACGAGCATATGGTTGAATTATGTAATAATATAAAATAAGTTTATGGTTGAATTATATAATCACATAAAATAAGTTATAGTTACGAGCATATGGTTGAATTATGTAATAATATAAAATAAGTTATAGTTATGAGTATAGGGCTAAATTATCTAATCACACAAAATGGACTAAGTTTTGAGTTTATAATTGAATTATATAATCAAACAAAAAAGGTTATAATTGTGAGTTTATGATTTAAATATGTAATCACACAAAATAAATTATAGTTTTGAAGTGCAGCAATCAATGGATTTTTTTATGTTTAAGTTAAGAAACATCATAATTAATTTATATATATTTGGGTTAACAAACAGAAGAATTTCTTATATAGAATGTGCTTAAGTCCTGAATTTTTTTAAGGAATCATTTATATAGGTTTATGAAGTTCACTTGGATGTTTACATCATATGATTGTTGAGAAGCTATTCCTCTATTTTTTATGTTATTTTACACAACTTATTCCACATTTTTCATGTCATTAGTGATCGATAATAATGATTTTTAGACTATTGTTGTTGATTATAAGATATATGTATATTTTTAAGTTTTATGTTGTATGTATGCTGTTAGAATCTAAGATTTACATTTGTGTTTATTTTGAGTTGAACAATATACATTTTTTTTCAAGTAGTTGATAATGAAGTTATTAATTTAATTTTGACATTTTTACTTTCATCTATAATCGTATAAGAAAAGATTTCAAAAATGGAAGGAATTTGTTTCGTTGCCTGCTATTACAATATTTGCAACTAATTTTTTAGCACTTCAATGCTTTGTTCTGATGAAGAAGGAGCTGAAATATATGTTTATAAGTGATAAGTGGGTTGTATGTCAGTATGCTATGTTTAATTCCAAATTGGATGTTTTTATAATTAGACTTAAAGATAAAAAATTTTGGTCATAATATCAATTTTTCATTCAAATTTATGAGTCTTTGATGAGAGTAATTCGTCTAGCTGATAGTGATGAGAAGGCAACAATAGATTATTTTTGTGATGCCATTGAGAGGGAGAAGGAAGCAATCAAGACCAATATGAAAATTAAGCTTTCTTTGTACACCTTATATTTGCTTGATGAAATCAATTTGGAAGTGGTGTTCCAGAATTGTAAGATTTGTAATTCAAATTCTGAGTCAATGTATGAGTGCAATAGGGTATGCATGGAATTAGATCATGTTTAAATTCATCAATTTCAAGAAAAGGAACAAAATGGAACATAAAAGATTGAACACTTAATGTTTTTTTATACAACTTAAATCTTTGAAAAAGATATGTTATTATTCATGTTTCAGTTGAATATAAGTTTTTGTAATTTCTTAATAAGTTAATTTTATTTATTTACTATGACTCTTAATAGAACAAATAGTTTTATGAATCCAATTTGTCTTGACCATATCCATCTTTTAGTGGATTGAGTTTCTGATAAACTAACTTTGATAAATGAGAGTGACTTGGAAAATAATCTTGAATGAAAAAGTGTTGACATATCATTTCGTGCAATAAATTTAAATGATTATAACGACGAAACTCTTCTCAATGGTGATAATGTTGTATCAAATAAAAATTAGCATTAATACGAATTGAGCGGATATTCAATTAAATGAAATTCTAGAATTTTCATTTCTTCTTTTTATTTTAATTTCATTTGTACCTTATGCATATGTTAAATTATGTATATGCATTATAAATATAAAAAATTTAATCATAAATATTTTTGTTTCAGGTTCTACTAATATTTGGTTGTGAAACACAAACTCTTACTGTAACACTTATAGAGTTTCAGACCTTTATTATTGTTTCTGTATGATGTTTTGATATAATTATTCTTTATTGTATGATGTGACTTATAATATCTTAATTACTTTACATTCTTCTTAATTTTATATATGTATGATAATTAAACGAAAACTTTTAATTTTTGACAGTAAGAAGGAAAAAGGTAAAGGGTCATAAAATTATTTTCTTGTTTGCTTTGGCTTCGAGAGAGCATAGTGACCTAGTGTAAATATTGGATTTGAATCCGACTTCAGGTTAAACCATATTGATTGACTACCTAGAGTTGTTATTTTAAATTTATATTATTATAATACATAACATTGGTGTTAACAAAAATGGAAAAGTTCGAATGAAGTTTTGGAATGTTAAAAAAATAAATTATGACAAATGCCATGTCAATATTGAAGTTTTGGAATGTTAAAAAAATAAATTATGACAAATGCCATGTCAATATTGAACTAATAAAATGTTCGGAATTTAGCTTAAATTTTAAAATGTAAATAACTCAGTTGCCAGGAATACAATTGGAAGTAACGTTTTATTTGTTTCTGCAAATTGAGTACAGATCCCCCTAGTTGGAAGGATCTTTAAGGTGATTTCTGTGCATCCCATTGGGCATTTCCTGTTTCCAACAAATGAACAAATGATCTAACCGTACAACGGGGCAGGGCCATGTGGGCCCTCTTTTCTTTGAAAGTTTTTCAAAAATAAAATAAAATACTAGCCCTTCTCAAACACATGAAGGTGGCATATCCTGCAGCATTTCAATAAATGCCACGGGAAAAGATACATGCCATCCACATTTCCATATACATGACAGAGACAGGGCGAGGTACAATTCGAGGAAATTTCCCAAAAAGCATAATCTGCTTGCTCGTGTAATCAGATCCAGTCGCATTCTCGATTGACTATAGTCTGCAAGACACTGCCCATTCAAAACTTCGTTGTGCCTACAATTGAACAAAACTTACTATTTACATCTTCGTTACTCTTCCTAGAGTTCCACCTCATTAAGATCATCTCCAGAATCGCCACGATTAATGGGCGTATGTGTCATTGGAGGGCCATTGGACACAAAAGATGATGGAGACATGCCCAATGACTCTCCTAAAGACTTGGTTTCTGCCATCCTAGGAAGGCTAGATGAATCATTCAAACTTCCACCCCATGATGCTGTTCGCCGTGAATAATATGACGCAGAGCCATCGCTTTTTGTACTCTCTTCCTTTCTTGTGATGTTATCCATGCTTGGGAACCTCTGCATGGTCATTGATGATACAGATGCCGAAGATGCATAAGAGTCTCCCGAAGCAGATGTTGAAGGATTTTCTTTGCTTGCAGCTTCCCTCTGCACATCTTCTGTTAAATTGTCCACTGAATTTTCCACTGAAGGTACAGGTGCTGGAACAAAAAATTTCTGATTTGCAGCAACAGGTTTAACAGATTGTACCGAAAGTGACTTGAACAAGTTTGTAGAGGTTCGTCCACCTTTGTTAAAGGTGTCAACATACCTGAACATCCATAAATCTCTTAGTGTCCAAGATATCAAGCTGATCATTTACTTATGAAGTAATAAAGAACAAAAATAAGAAATAAAAAGGCTTGCAGACTACCTTGCTCGTACATCCATCCGCCCACGAGCTGAAAACTGATTTGTTGTAGTTGGAGTTGGAGTCTGATTTGAGGTGGTTGGAATTGGTGTGGTCCCTGAAATATGTTCTGATGGAGAGGGACCCTGAAACGTAGGACCCTGATCAGGGGGGTATGAATCATGCTTCAATGCAGATTTCAAGTTGTAGTCAGATGTTCCATTCTGGAAAGCTCCAGTCATAGGGGGAGGTGGCAAAGCTGCCTCTTCTGCTGGGGGTTCAGCACCTTCCTCCGCCCATCTCTTAAGTTTTTCATCATAATAGAACCTGTTCTTCTCTCCCAATTTAGCCTTTAACAAAGAAAGCAAACATAAAAGAACGAGTAAAAAGATGTAAACAAGTAGGTTTGTGATCAAAGTATAAATTAAAACAAAATCAAAAACAAAAGGTAAACCTGACGATCACTGCGGGGTCCTAAGACTAGCCCAACAGTCTTCTGAAGAAGCTGGGTACCAAAGCCAAATCTGGCAAAACGAGATCCCACAGCTGAACCTGATGAATTAACTTGTGCACTGGATGATATCCCATTCTTTGATGAATCAACCTAATTCTACTCAAAGTCAGATAGGCCTCAGCAATTTTGTAAACAAGACGGAGATGAATCAGAAATAAATGTGAAAGGACAATTTAACTGTATAAATAAGTTTCACACCTGTCGTGGACTTCTACTGAAGTCTGGCTCAGAAACACTTCTATTTTGGACAAACATTCTATTGCCATCAGCGGCCCATTCAGTTATAGGTTCAATTGGCGTAGAAGGCACTAACGATGACATTGCCATCGTTGATTGACTAGCTGTTACCCTAGAACCCATTGCAAGCTTATAATGCTCATTGCCATGCGCAGTTGCATGTGATCCTGACGGTGCAGGTGGTGGAAGACCCCCAACTACACGATGTGCAGTGCTATCAAAAAAGTTGAGTAATTTACCTACCAACTTTGCAGGAGCCAAATTGGTAGCATAGCCACCCTAAAAAGAAGTGTATTTGTGATCAGCAGATCAGTAAACCCACACACACACACAGAGAGAGAGAGAGAGAGAGAGAGATAGAGAGAGATGCCTGCTGATGAGTTCTAATCCTCTCTTCAAGAGAGAATAGTAGTTGTTTCCATGACTCTACTTCAGCAGTTCGAACAGTTTTCAGAGATTTTAATACTGCTTGACAATACCTGAAAAAAATTGCAAAGCTCAAAACTCCGATGTAACAGTTAGATAAATCATTAAACATGGAGATTATTCACTACTTACTTCAATGAATCTGAAACTTTGCCCACTTCAGCTAGCATATAAGCATATATGAGCTTATAAGGCTGAAAGGGAAACAAGATAAACTGGGAATTACCAAGTACCTTCGAGTATTCATAAAGTTCAGTTCTCTGTCCACATATTAGCAAAAGGCACATTAGGATTTCCCAACCCTTGAACAAGGTGATCGACACTTATCTTGTTTTCCTTCTTGATGTTTCTTTTATAACCAGAACTATGAAAAAATTCCAGAAGCACTTAAACCATGAACTGCAAGCAAGCACACAAAGGATACCAATACGGCATACAAAAAACTAATATTTTAAACATTTAAAAAGAAAAAAATAATACTTAAGAGCACCTGAATAGCCTCTGGACTAGTATATGTCCTAGGATGCTTCAGGTGATCTGCTCCAACAAGGCATAATCTTGCACTGTCTGAGTACGACTCAAAGTTGGCTTCAGCAATTAAGTAGCAAATGTGTGCGGCAATTATCTGAGTGGTTACCCCCGTAAAAATTTCAAATGTAGGCTTATAAAAGAGCAGGTAAGCTCAGGACATTCACAATCAATATACCTCACTTCTATCTTTCCATAGGCAATCCCCAAGATGAATAATAACAAGCTCATCATCCTTAGTCCTGTTAGCAGTTATCACGGCCAAATTCTCTTCCCAATCATCAAGCATGCTATTTGCTCCCACCTGTAGTCCACAGGTCAACACAGATAAGCACACCGGCGCATAACTGAATACATCGTTCTAACAATTTGAAAGAGAAGAATGTAGCAATTTCTCCAGGAAATTCAGTAAAAAATTGTGAAAATAGATGGAGATATTGGAATCTGACAAGAGTATATCACATATGCATTCACAAGATCCTAGTACCAGAAATTGGAGAAAGTACAGATTTCTAGCTACAAAGCCAGCAACGCAAACAGAGTATAGCCATCAACAATGTTCTTCTACAGTTGTAAAATCTCTCAGTTAACTGTAATTAATCTAAGAAATTATTGGTTGCCACAGGTCATTCCTTCAAGAAGGAGGGATTGATAACATAGAATGACTCTAACTAATACAGTAACATAGGATGGCAGGAGGACCCTTCACACATGAATATATCACCTGTACAGGCCGTGGCGTCATATTTAAGACACCCGGAATAACAACGCCAGCAATGGTGTCAGCAGCAAATACATCTGCCGGTTGCCCTGCAATTAGCAAGCATAGTGTCCTCAAAGGTGATCCTGCTACCAAGTGGTGAAGTGCCATTTGCCTGACCGTATCAACATAGAACTGCAATTTACAAATGGTAATCATTGTAGCCCCAATATTGTTTTGCAGAGTGCTGAGGAGAGAGAATCTCTGTCTTCTTCAAACATAAACTAACTAAATAAATCAGGTGACAGGGTATAACAGATAGAAGACCTGATCACCAAGCTGTGAGGCAAGAACAAGGGCCAGTCCCCAAAGCTGACCTTCTTGTGCACATTGCAGAGCCTCTTTTTTTCTACCAGATACTAGAAGATTTTGGACTTCAGAAGCAGTTGCCTAAGGAAAACATCAGAATCGTTTAGACAATAAAGAAATCCCAAAGTAAAAGAAACCTTTCTGTAATTGATGGGATACCCAAATTTGTCCTTCAGATGGCAAATTTTGCAAGCAGTGGCTAGGAACACCATACTCATTGAATTGACTGTCATTCCTCTTGGCAGATGCAAAAAGTTTCGCAATTGCTGATTCTGGAGTGTCACTCTCCTATCAAGATACAAAAAGATAAAATACCAAATTTCAAGTCATTAGTCTCCATAGATCACCCTTCAAAGAAGTCCTGCATGGCTTGGACCAGAACCCAATTACAGAAAATTATATATGTACATGAGGATTAGGGATTCCTAAGAGTGTAATCAAATAGAAGAACAAACTAAAAAGATCCCAAATGGAACATATATAGAAATTATACATGTAACAGAGGACATGGGATCTCTAAGTGCATATAATCAAATAAAAAGAAAGAAATATAAAATAATCCCAAAAGAGTGAAAATTTTGAAAAGGAAAATTAATTTACAAGCATTACCACTACTATCATCATCACCACACTCTTACAATCTTTATCAACAAAAGATGATTACCAGACACAGCATGGGAATGTGCAAGAGATGTTTTAGGTAGCTCAGGTGTACATAAGCCTGGCCTTCTGCCTTATAATCAGTCCTTTTCCTCTGTTCTACCCTAGTCTCTCTCTTATAATTCATATCATTCAGACAGGAAACAGAGTGGCGTAATGAACATTCACAATAGAAGATGGATCTAAGACGAAAGGAATAACAAACACAATACATCATGGTGCCTTTGTTGGGAAGGATTAGTCATTATAGAGCGTCTAGCGCTAACCTTAGGAATATCCAGGCAGTAGTGATTTTCAAATTCCTCATCCTGAAGAATATTAAATTAATTTAGGAAAGGTCACCTGAAATCATTTGTTTTTAAGGTGATTCACAATTATAACAATAGAATGTGATGGTCTGTTACTGCTTAAAATTTGGCTTCCATAAATAGATATCTACAGCAATACATGGAAGCTCCAGAAAACTACAGATATAATGAAGGATTTTGTCCAGATAGGACAGAAGAATTACATGAATTACCTTCACAGAAGCATCAGTGCCAAAAGGATATCGAAGTTTTCCATAATGCTGACATGCTATTTTAAGCAAAGAGAGAAGCAACCGCAATGCTTCACCTTTTCTATGATCCATCTCAGATAATTCAAAGTTAGCTATCCTCTCATCAATCCACTTATTCAACTCTTTACTTCCAACATTCCCACCCACCAATGGACCTGGAAAGGCCTGTTGGCAAAGGGCATGAAAATAATTGCATATGTTCCCTCTAATGCTTGAAGCATTTTCACCATTTCCAGGGACAACCTCCATCAAATTCAGAACAGAAACAGAGCCTCCAACAGGTTCCTTTTAGATGGGATCAAACAAGAAAAACAAAATAACATGATTAACAATTATGAAATACAAAGTTTAGGAAACTACAATAAACTTTTCTCAGGATTATCTTTTCTTTCTCTCATTTTTTTTCCATGAGAACATCATCACTCAACTATTAAGTGATGTGAGACAACACAAAGAGAAATAGAGTAGATAAAGAAGATAAAGTGAAGTGAAGGGGTGCAAATAAAGTTTCATCTATTGATATTTTAGTAGTTAAAAGGATCTCTACAATAGCAGGGAGGGAAGCATTCAATAGCCTCACCTGGTTTCCAAAAGATGAGCTCCCAAAAGAATTACCACTTTTCATTACAATCAATTTTCCACCAAAGCCAAATGTAACCAAGGCATGTGGTGGACGGCCAGCAGATGATCCCCCAATGCCAGAAGAATACTTATATTGCTGGTTTCTCTGAAAAGATTGGTGGGAATGGTTTAATTGCTTCTGACTGCTAAAATAATCTGTTGAAAAGTTCATTAGGTCATTTTGGGTCAAATTTCCCTGATTAAACTGTTGACTGATGTTACCACAAGGTACAAACTCTTGTGATCCAGTAAACCCATTAGCCTCAACATGACTCCCTTTCTCATTAGATGGAGTTGTCCCTAATGAACTGAATGATTTATTCTGTTCCACATGGTTGCTCATGGAAACATCTGATACATAGGAATGCAGCTTTCGTGTTCTTTCACCAATATCTTGAACAGCATTGGACTTAGCAACAGTGTCTAGTTGCCACACATTCAGGCCCTGGTTATCGTAGCTATCATTACTAGCATAGCCTTGCGGCACATAGTTTTCAGCTTGTCCATAGTTGGCATAGGTACTGCTATACATATCATTAACATTTTTAGAATATGATCCACTGAAAGCAAAACCATTCTGACTATGGTGATCATGACCTTGAACTACCGTTGATTCAACTAATGATGTGTAGCTTTCAATTGTGCGCCATTCTTCAGCAATTGTGTCATAATACCAACCAGGATAATTGGGGTCAAAAGCCATATGTGCTGGATAGGCATTATTATTACTCTCCTGTGGAGCCTGGTTCCAGTAAGATACAGTTCCATTCGTACTGTAGTCAGACACGGTTCCAACCACAGACTGTAAACTCTTCTGTAAATAACTTACTTCTGCATTTGCATCAGAAACTGCAGCACATTCCCTACGGGAACTAAAATTATAATCTCCTTGCACACCCACTGTCACATCATAATTAGCTATTTGGAACCACTGCCCAGTACTGGTATCATACTTCCACCCCGGATACATACTATCCCACTTCTGATTTTCATACGTATCCTGCTCACTCACATTGCCCTCCATGGTTCCCCCATAAATCTGAGTGCCCTGTTGATATTGCTCACAACTAGTTGAATTCTCCGATCCCTCAGCAATCTTATTCTCTTTAGTAGCACCACTGTCATTAACTTTACCACCAAAACCCCCTGAATTGTCACCTAGATCGTTGAAAAAGTCTGAGTAGGAACCAAATTCGTGATCTCCCTCCTCTGAGGTATCAGCATAAAATGAACTCCATCCAATCTCCTTCACCCCTGATTTTAACAAAACATTACTTTCACTCATTGCAAAATCCGACAAACCGTCTGATCTAATTCCATCATTGTTTGAATCAATTGCACTCTCACAGGGAGTCGACAAATCCAACGTATTACTAAGTGCTACCCGATCTTGAACTGAACCAGTTTCATTTTTCCCACCAAACCCCCCATCAACAACATTATCATCAACACTCAGATTGGCAAAGGCCTTGGCCTCATCAGAATCACCGCCTTCGGTGAACTTAGGATCAACGGAATCGGAATTCGTGGGACCAAAATCATCATCCACTAATTTATCAAAGAAATCTTCGTCCGTCTGATCCTCCATCACAGCCAATGGAGGATTTGAAGCCATAAACCAAACGATCTACGAAAAAAGACCTTCCAATTCACCTCTCTCCCCTTATCCAAAAAGCTCGAATTGAAGTCCAAAACCTCGAGATCCAAACACTAAAACCCTGAATTAAATTCAAAGGAGTGGAAAACCGCCAGAACGACGAGATCTAGGGTTTCATAAGAACGAAGGATCTCTAGATATCATTTATGGAACGATATAAAACAGAGGAAAGAAGTGGGAACAAATGCAGGGGCATCTGGAGCAACCGAAATTCATCGGGAAAAACAAATTTGACATAGAGACAAAGAAAAAGAAAAAGAAAAACTTACAGATCCATAGAGAGAGAGAGAGATGTAGCTCATTTTGGAACCACCCAGCAAACCAGAGGAGTTTCCGTTTTCAGTTTTTTTTTACAATTTTTTAATAAATATTTTGGCCTTGACTATGAGAGGAATGTGACGGAAATAGGGAAAAAGAGAAAGCAATAAAGGAACTAAGAAGTTTTTGTTGTGAAGCGACAGGTGGACTGCTCCGCCATTTCATCTGATATTGCTCGTAATTGATACTGACACACTATGTTTTTAAGTCCGCGTAGGTTTGGATTTGGTTAGGTGATAGTGTGATACTGATACAAACGTTAAGAGGCTACATTAAAAAATTAGACATCATGACGTGCTTGTTTAGTGGAAATGGAGAA
>JANZLD010000005.1:25338094-25353009 GCA_026413575.1 Erythroxylum carthagenense | reverse complement strand
CGCAAACACAAGGGATACATCTTTATGTCATCCTCACATTCTTTATGGGCATATTGTATGTGACAATGCAACTTCAAGAAATGCAAAACTCCGAATGCAGATTCTCATTGTCACACACACGTGTTGAAGACATTCTCTAAAAACTTCATTTGAGACTTTCATAAACGAAAAATCTCAATAGAGTGACTATCGTGCTTCACCGGATACTGAACCGACCTCCTGAGATATGACTATGTCATATATCTCCCTTATGGCAAGTTCATTGCACGAAAATTCACTCAAAAATGGCTTCAAAATGTCTCAATTCCTATTTCCGATTGATTAACATGCAATCCTGAACACTGAAAATGAGACCCGAGATACGACACCTTATGTATCTCACTCATACAAAGTCCGAAGCATGAAAATTCAATATAAATCGGATTCAGAATACCTCAATTCATTTTTCTGGAGTTAAACTTTAATTTATTACAAATGTAATAAATCCAGAAAAATAGAAAAATGTTACTTTATAAATTTCCCGGACCTGGAAACTGACCCAAAACACCTCGGTGAAGCTTTACGAGAAATTTGGAATTTTTGGGGTTTTTTTTGGGGAACTGTAGCAGATACCGCCGATGTCATCTCTGACGTCGGTGCGCGTACGGGACGAGGCGCACGTGCACGGCACACGCGACGCCTTACGCGCCTGCCACTGTGGGCGCGTGCCTTACACACGCGCCATGTGGCGCGCATCGACTGGGCCACGAGCGTCCTCGCGTGGAAGGCCCTGATGGGAGCGTGATAAGCACGCGCCCGCCGTTCCCAAACGAGTCGATGACTGGGCGGCGCGTGTCGATTGGCGCCTGCGACGCATGCGCGAGCCTGTGCCTCGCACATCCAGCGCTACAGTGACGTCGGGTGCGTGTGGCGCACGCACCCGACGTTCTCCTTCGCCTCTGACGTCGGAAGCGATTTCCGACGTCCCGGGAGCCCCTTTTTCACTCCGTTTGGCCCGTTTTCAACCTATTTTTCGTAGCTAGCCTTATGTATACTACTTTCACGCAATCAATCACGCAAAAAGCTGAAAAACGAATCAAAAACAACAGAAAACCAAAAAGAGATAAAAACCGAAAAACCTTCGTTTCCGGCAATCCGATCACGTAACCGCCCTGATACCACGTGTTAGTACGTAGAGGAGACCTTATTACGTATCCCGAGATCACGTGAAAGGATAAAAAACGAAGGTAATGCGGAATACTGGATTCGGTTCCATCTCAGATTCCGATACCGATTTCGAGCTCCAAACGTCTCCGAATCTCCCGGGTCCTTTGGTGGAAAGCGCTCACCGACTCACGGGCTAGGCCTTTCTATAGTTTCCTCAGCGTTTCGAGCTTTCTTAACAGGTCAGGAACCTTATGCGCGTGAACGTTCTCTTTATGCTTATGAGTAACTGCAGGAGACCTAACCTTTATATAGCTTCCATATCGGGCTTTCCCGTCACAAGGCCGATATGGACCCGGTCCATACTGATCGGGACCTATTTTTCACCCGGACTTCGACCTATTAATTTAGATCATTTATTTGGCCACTTTATCATCTTTATCCGGATCAAATGGCGCAACTTAACCGATAATTGATTTAAAAACTAAAATTGCAATTAATGTTAGTCTAACTTTAGAGACATTGACAAAATTGCCCTTTGGGGCAAAAAATGTCTAACATTTCATTCTCAAATCACTAAATGAATTGCAAGCACTCTCCATATCAATGCTTATTTTCCTGATTGAACCACCCTTTGTTACTTTTACTTCTTAAAAATGAAGCGGTACTTGAGACAATTTGCATGCGCTTCTATGAATCTTATTTTTCCATATGATCAAATAAAAGAGTTTAACCAAATTTACAGCGTTTAAAAGAAAATCGGTAATAATTGCATCCTCTTTTCTTGTTTCGACGTTTTCAAGTGAACGCACAGTATTCAGCATGAGTATTGTCATTTTTTCTTTTGAAAGCCTTCCTTTGGAGAAACACTTCAACAACGTGGACTCAACTAAATGACTTGTTAATTTTGTAAAGAACTTCTTAACAGTGCAGGGCGAGTTCTTCCATTAAGTGTATTTCACAAAACTAAAGCGTCTTACCCTGTTATTTAATCTGTACAATTTTACCCCATAAGATTGTTTTTTCATGAGCAATTATGCTAAGCTTAAAATAGTATTCAAAGAAGAAAATTATGAAAGATAGCACAAGTAATCAAAGCCTATAACAGGGTAGTTTCACTTTCATGGCACAAAAGAATCAATCGACAGCGTTAAATTTTACTCTTTCACAACTTATGTAGCTTAATTCTATTAAAAGGAAGCACTATTTATATGCAATTTTATATAATTAGTTTATAGGCCAAAAGTACGTTTTCAACCAAAACGTTCACGATAAAATACAACTCGAATATTAATATTTTGAAGCTTTCAAATTGAACTGTAGTATTTTTAAAACGTTTAGAACAGACACTAAATATATGGAAAATTTGATGGGATTAATTCCCTATCAGTTACATATGCATTGACTTGACACTATTTTTATATTTTTAAATAAAAATAGGATAATTAATTTTTTAAATTAATCAAAAAGTGAGTCTGATTGTCAGTAATAAGATATATTTTGGATACTGGATCTCACTTGTCATGTGATAATAAGATTCACTTTTTATTTGAAAATAAAAAATAATATCAAATCAATTGAAGAAGACTTAATTTTGTTAAGATTTTCATTCATTTAGAGTTTTGTTTTAAATGTTTTAAACATATTAAGATTCACTTTAAATGTTTCAAAACGTTAAGAGTCCATTTTATATTATGTCTTAAATGTTTAGGTTGCACTTTTGTCCTTAGCTTATATCTTCTTATGTCATTAATGTGGAATACACCTGAAAGTCCCTTTTATTACTTGACTTGGGATTAAGAATAGACTTGGGACTTAGAATCGATGGAATGACACTATGGATACAATTTGTGTCTCGTGTAAAATGGCAACCGATGATCGAGATGATCTCTTTTCTTTTTTGCAGTTACTCTAAAACAATTTGGACTAGACATTTGCACCTGTTATCTATCCATGGCTATTATTATTCTTAGGAACAATCTCTTAATTGGGCCATAAGGAACTCTCAACATGAAAAGCCTAATGTTATTTTTGATAAAATTGCCTTCACTACTTCTGTATACTTTCTTTGGAAGGAACGTAATACTCGTTTATTTACTAATCGTGAGGAGGGGAATATGAAGTAGCTGATGGGATAGTTAATTGGAATAGAGCAGTCTTAAATGCTAAAAATCTTCTTTATTCTCTTTCCCCATACATGAAAGTTAGGTTAAATCTTTAATATGGATTCTTAGGATGCATTAGCAACTTCATTTCTTACTCTTTTGTTCTTGTATATATCTTATTAGTTTAGAACTTATTGTAATGTTGTATTAGTTTTGTCCATAATTAATACAAATTCAAATTTCAAAAAAAAAAAAAAGTGGAATACAAAAGTAGTTTAATTAAATTCTAGAATATGAATTAGATATTATTGTTATTGATATGATATGTTATGTGAATACAAAACGTAATTCATTCTCTTGCAAAGAGTAAGAATTTATTGATGATCTCCTGCACTTATTAATGCAATGATTGTGTTTTTACAGAGAGAGCTTATTGAAATTTGCATTCTCCAATGATATTTATATCATCACCAACAATTTCAATTAGTTCAATTGATAATTATTCTTTTTCTACAACAGTAAACTTGAGGATACCCTTTTTTTTTTGTCTTTCTCTGAAAAAGATGGTTAATTTCTTAGTATATAACATAGGTAATTACGTACTATGCATCCAAATTCCACAGAAATTAATTTTTTTATGACATTGGGAGGTGGAGTCCACATGTACTTACCGGAGGACGGGATGAGTAGTGGTGCTGGTGGTGGTAGGGTATGGAAATTGAGACGTTGACCAAAGCCTAAAATATTTTAGTAAATTAAAAGTCTGTCACTGTCAGTAAGTTGCGTTCGGTTGAATTGAGGTCTCCGCTTTCACTACTCATCAGGCGTGCCACAACTCACGCTGACCAAATCTTCTTTTGTCATCTAGTTTACCACTTTACCCTTCATCTTACCCATGCCACAACTCACGCTGACCAAATCTTCTTTTATCTTCTAGTTTACCTCTTTACCCTTCTTACTCATCTATATTATTATTTACTGTGATGTTATTTTCCAATAGTTTTATTTAAAACATTTCTATAAACAAATCTGTGTTAAGATTTCCATTAATTCCATACTGTATTCATTCTTAAGCTTTACCATGAAATATGATATTAAACTTATAGTGTGGTAAAAATTTTAAATAAATCACAAAATAAAAAGATAATTTTTTTGCAAAATCAGAATTTGCTTCCCCAAAATAAACTGGACAAAATTTGTATGGCGCAATCATGTGGTTCCTAAAAGCATCACCTACTGTTGGTTAGCTATTTTAGGAAGACTTTGGAACAAAAACATTTTCAAACTCCCATAATGTGTGCTTTACATTTTACAAAGAGCAACGTGAATATGTAAATCCCTTGTATTTCAAATGATCTTATATCAATTCCATATGGACTAGTCTACAACACCGGTTGGAATGCTATTGTGGCGTGGGCTAGTAACCATTCCAAAGACTCAAAAGCTAATGCTGTTTTGCTTTGAACAACTTTCTGTTGTTCCATGTATATAATCTAGATGGAAAGGAATCTTCGTATAAACAAGAATATTGAAACACAAGCACATAAGCTCTTCCATTGGATTAGAGAAGCCATTATTGCTAAAATGGGAATTAGTGAAAGGCCAAGAAGAAATTGGAAAATGTCTTTAACTTTTCCTATTCAAACAGTTTGTTTCCATCTATGCTAACACAATATAGGCGTCTGCCTTGCCGTTTGTGCAAAACTTTGAGAAGTATTTACAGGATTACAACTTACTTGAGATCTTGGTTACCGATAAATAGAGTTAGATGTGGATTCCTTGATAGTTATTAACATCTTATCCTCCTCAATTGATCAACCAATCCAGTATAATTCTCTATTCCTAGAAATTCAAAATCTACTAGCCAGAGAATGGATTGTGAAGGCTAGACATGTATACCGAGAGACTAATCGAGTTGCAGATTGGTTAGCTACTTATGTCACTTTACTAGAACTTGACATCCATATACTTCAAAACCTCCCTGTGAGTTGTCTATCTATTCTCTTAGAGGATGTTTCGGAAGTGTCTCTTCTCCGTTTAGTTAATTAAGGTTTTATGTATCTCCATTCTATATATATATAAAAAAGCAGTTGGATACTAATACTAATGTAATATCACTTGATGTATTTTGTAGTGACCTATTTTACAAGATTTTAATATTTACTCTGATTTCTTTAAAGGTTAGATCAGTAGGTAAATAAAGCTTTCAATCTGTAATTTTAACAAGAGACCACACACATAACCAAAAAAAATCCTTTATAGTCTTCCTTTGTGAACTAAGTTGCATTACAATAGTTCTGACTGATTCTTCGGCAAGAATAGCATGGCATTGGCCCTCCCCTCCCCTCCCCTCCCCTCCCCTCGGACCGGATATTTCGTTCGTTTCAAGGCACATACTCTTTGTCCAGTTATCTTTCTGTTCAGAAAATGAAGGGATTTTGGATCTTCTTTCTCTTGAGTTCACCCAACTTCAGGGCCATCCACAGACAAAGTCTTCCCAACCCATCAATAGTAACAAAAGTAAATATAGACACCATAGGCCACAGAGGCTGTTTTGGTACTTTCAGGGTTGCACTTTACAGACACTGACTCAAGCTTCAAATCATTGATTTTATACTTGAAAGCTAAAACTACAAACAAAACAAGAGAATAAAAAGCGAGAGAGAGAGAGAGAGAGAGGGAGTAAGAGAATCTACCCCATTCCCCAACTAGACATAGTAATACGAGGACTAATTAGTAGTATTACGATTGGAAACTTAATTAGCTAAGGTAAGGCACTTTCTAAGAACAGCTGGAAAATGGGAAGAGGACATGCTAACAGAATTGCAAGCTTTTGGAACTTTGCAGGGGACCTAGTTCCACTTCCAGGTCCACAAGCAAAGCCTCATTTATGCTTCAAAATTCTGTACCTGTTGCCTGTTGTAAACAAAACAATGAAATGAAACAGCAACAAACTTACACTCCCTGGCATAATTCCTTAAACAGAGTACCCAAACACTTTCGTTTTACTTTTTGATGCTGCGAAAAAAACACGTGAACTAGTGATAAGATCGCTCTACCAACACAAGCATAGAGAAGTTCAAGCAATCAACATTTGGCATTAAATGACTTCACAGGTAATAAAATTCAACACAAAATAATAGTATGTTTCTACTTCAACTATCATCAGCGACAAAAATGTAGCGGGGAATTCAAAGAAATGAATTTTAGTTAGCCCCTGAATCAGAATTCTGTACTCTAAACAACCAGTAATCTATGAAAATCTGACAAACAAAGTATAATCTCAAACTAAAACAAAAATCTTGATCAAAATGCAGCACCAGACAACATTTTTATAAGCTTCAGATCTTACAATCAACATTGATTTATGATTCTTCAGTCTTCACCGAGTCAACTGACTCACGCATCAGAAACCATACTTAGCTCAGTTAGCTCATCATCTTCCATCGGAGCAGGCAAGTTAAGATCTATCAAACCGTCCTCGAGATTAGCGACATTTTCAGCAACATCAGAAATAGATACAGAAACAGAAGCAACTCTCGAAGAACTCATGAGATGTGATCTCTTGTGTCCACCAAGAGCTTGTCCGGACCCAAAGACCAAACTACAATATGGACACTTGAAAATCCTTGAACTTGCATCAACTTTACCACCATTTCTCATTTCTTTTTCATTCAAAGCACAAATCCTCCTGTGCCCACCCAATGCCTGTGAAGATCGAAACTGTTTCATACACTTTTCACAGCTGAACTTCCCACGAACCCTTTTGACTTTGATGATTTCCTTCGATTGTTCCACCATCTCCACTGATCTTTGATCCTGTTCTTCGCTGTTTCGGTTCCAAGCATCTCTCGACAGCATCATCAAACACACGGCAATGTCCTCTTCAAGAGAAATATCAGAAACCGAACTCAGACGCTCCGTCTCTACCACGCAACTGCGTTCTTTCAACTTGACCTTGTTGTCACCTGAATTCTGATTATGAATCTCTCCAAAATCCGACTTTCGAGTCCTCTTAGATCGCCGCCCTGTTGGTTTTTTCGGTGACTCCGTCTCGCTTTCCCTATCTTGAACAACGGACCCGACGTCGAGAATGAAAGAGAAGTCAGGATCTGCAAGCTTGAAACTCTTCCTTGGATTTTCTCTCAGCCCGTAAACCAAAGACTTGTCTTCGTCTTCCCTATTCTTGATGATCTCAAGCTCTTTCTCCTCGCTCGCGGAAGAAAATGAGGACGAAAATGACTGGGTCCGATCACCGAGCTGCTGCTGCTCTGTTAATGGGTTGGGAGGAAGAGGGCGGGTAGCTAAGTGGGCTCTGACGTGACCACCTAAAGCTCTGCCATTGCGAAAGGTTCTAGTGCAGAACTTGCACTTGAGCCTCTCCATAGGAGCAGAGCAGACAAAGATGGAAGCTTTTTGATCTTCAACACACAGAGTTCTCATTATTTAATGAAAAGCTTGTTGAGAAGAAAGAAGCATAGAGAGATTGGGAACTTAAAAGGAGTAGGTGACAAGCATTCCTCCACCAAAAGACACACACACGACCCAAAAATTATGAGTTTGCAGAAACCAAAAATAAAAATATGTAAAACAGTGGTAAATTAAATGGACGAGGTGAGTGGGACAACTGACAAGCAAAGCTTGGGCATTTGAAGTATAAGCGTTTGTTATTTTTCAATTCAAAGAATTGAAGTTAAAGATGAAATGAAGAGTGAAAATGGTAGGAGGCAAGGATGTTAGTGGAGTTAAAAAGGTTGAATTGAACATGGACAAAAATAGGATAGTGGGGATACGTGTAGATGATGAGCAATGGGGCAAATTGTAGTTTCAATTTTGAAAGCATGAAGCGGATTCTGTATGGGCCCATGACTCGCTCCATCTCATGCCCATTTCCGTGACTCGTTTTATGAAGTATCCATTTACCCTTCTGCTTACATGGACCAATCAAAATCATAAATGATGGAATTCCGGAGTATAGATGAGTTGGTAAAGTGCTCTTTTGATTTAAATAAAATCACATGTTTAAACCATTCTCATGTATGCAGCTGTTTAAAACTTGAGGTTAAAGCTTTGCCTCCCGTAAGGGACCTATCCGGCTTGAGCGAGAATTAGTTTGGAAGTGGATGACTTAAAGGTGCCTTTCTATAGTTGAGACCCTCCTAGAACACCTCGTGAGCAACAAAAAAAAATCATAAATGATGTTTCTAGTTAAATATTTCAATTTTCTAATATAACTCCTTACTTAGTTACTTTAACATTAATGTTTTCAAGTAATCAAATCACATAAGTGATTAAATATATAATTTTCAAAATTTTAATTAATTAATTATTCATGGTAAATTTATTCTCTCGCTTTAACCCAGTATAAGCAAATTGAATCACAAAAATATGGGTGTTGAAGTCTCATTTTCAATTAATTTAAAAGAGAAAAATTACATTTGAACTTTGTTTTTATTCTAATATTTCAAGTAAAAAAGATTATTATTTGAGACTTCGATTAAAATTAAAAAAAAAAACATTTGTATTCGTTCGTAATAAAAGAGGAATGGATTTGAGTCCTAACCTCAACTCCTGACAGCTACTCCCCAATCTCCACTACTACAAGAAAGGTGTTAACTACAGTATTCAAGTATGACGTAATTATTTTCTCTAGTTTGCTAAATTTATGGATGATTATCTGTTTTCCTTCTCACTCGCTTAATAGTTATACGTAGGTGTCAGCAATTAACGATAACCTGAGAAAAAAATGTCATCAAATTTTCCTCGCAGAGCAAAGCTTTTCGCATATATCTTAAAACCGAGTGGTTCCATATTTCATTGTTAAGTAACTTTTGATTTTCCTTTTAAGATATAAAAATATCAAAACGCTGCAGATTGCATGAATGGCATGAATAAAAAATAATAATTTGATTTTGTAGTAATAAAGTTTAAGACAAGGCTGAATTTGATTTAATTGTTTAGATTAGAGCTTTGGATAAGATTGCAATTGCTTACTAAAATAAGTGAGATTCTCATAATCGGTGCGCTTATCGAGCTTTAATTAAGCGCCAACTGTAAAAATAGGAAATCATGTTGACGTACCCTTCGCCTCGCTCTTTACTCTTCGGCCTTTCAATCCAATTACTAACCATCTCTTCGTGTCCTATAAAAAAGTAGCTCATAATTTGGTTGTGAAAATAGCTAAATGGTGGTATAAATTAGATACATCATTTAATGCTACCCAATATTATTATTACTAGCCTATGATTGATGCTATTGTCTTTTGTAATCTAAGATATAAAGCTCATTCAATTGAGAATTATAGTAGTAAACTTCTAAGCAATTCTGTTTATAAAATAAAAAATTATTTAGATGAAAGAAGAATGACTTTGGCAACATATGAGTATTTAATCATGTATAACAGTTGAACAAATAGAAGACATGAGTCTATTATCAATTTTTGATTTATTTTGCTAAGAAGATAATGTTTTTGAAATCTATTGATGCATATGACCTTGTTAGAAATGTTGATACTCGATTTTAGATATTTGATAAAGTTATGCTAAAAAATATTGTTCAGTTTATTACTGACAACGATTTACTTACAAAATAGCTGGAAAAAGATTGCAAATAATGTATAATTCTTTTTATTGGACTCCTTGCATTGACCTGATGTTGAAAGATAAATGAGATATTACATACTTTCCTATCATTAATGAAACTATGTAGAAAGAAAAAAATTACCAAATTAATCTACAATCATGCATGGTTCCCGAATTTGCTGAGAAAGAAATTCTCCAATTGTAAGAATTAGTGTTGTTATGCTTTTACAAGATTTGTGACTAATTTTTTTTATCACTTTAGTGTTTTGTTCTAATGAAAAATGAGCTAAGGCAAAATGTTTATAAATGATAAGTGGTTCATATCTCACTATGCCAAGTCTAATGCTAGATTGGAGGTTTCTAGAATTATACCTGAAGATCATGAATTTTAGTTCCAATGTCAATTTATTATCTAAGTTTGTGAAGCTTAAGTGGGAGTATTTCGTCTAGATGGTAGTGATGAAAAAGAAATAATGGGTTATTTTTATGATGTCATGAGGGAGAAGGAAGCAATCAAGGCCAATTAAAAAGAAATGATTTCTTTGTATACACCTTATCTAGCAATCATCAATGAAACATGATAAAGGAAACTTTACTCTTCGTTATTTGCCAGAGTTTTACGTATCATTTCGTGATGGTCGGTACGATACAAGGTAAAGGGTAATGTGTATTGGGTGTAAATACTAGTTTGTACTGGCCTATTTTGTAAGGTACCAACTGGTACTTACGGTATTTGTAATAGTGATCATGTACTGGTCGGTATCGAAAATTTTTAAAAATGTAAGGGTACATCTACAAAAAATTTAAAATTTCAAACCTAAATGCACACACGCACGCATTCTTCATTTCTTCTTCTTTTCTTTGAGTAACCTATCTCTTATCTCATATCCTCACACTCTTACTCACGCAGCTCTCTTCTTTTGCTCTTCACCATTGTTGCTAAAAAAAACTGCCAAATTTTTTACTAAAAGTGTGTATTAGATTTTAGGCCAAAAATGTGTTTTGTGCATTTTCCCTCCTAAGTCTTATTTGACTCCCACACTAGACTTTTTTCTCTCACATCTCACTATCTCTCTCGAGTGTCTTGACCCACCATCAACACCCACCACCACCACCGACACACACCCACCACCTGCCACCACCACCATCGACGCCCCATATCTCTAGCTTCTCCTAATATTTTATTTCTCTCTCACACATCTCACTATCTCTCTTCAGTCTCAACGCCCACCACCACTGACCCAACCATCTGCCATGACCACTGACGCCTTAGCAGCCTCAGCCACTCATGGGTCTCCTCTCCTTTTCTATGCCAGATCTACCCGACCCTGAGTCCCCGACCAGTTAACATTGTTGTTGAATTTTTGAAATAATCGGGTGTGTGTTATGAATTAATTTTTTAATGAATTGTTGTAAATGAAATTTTAGATATATTTATGAATTGTGAATGAAATTGTTGATGTTTTTCTAAATTGAGAATGGAATGTGTTAATTTGTTGTTGTGTTGTTGTGGACTGTGGTGGAGTGGAATGTAATTGTGGAAGTGCGGAAGTGAAAAATGTAAATTAATTTATTAAAGTTGTTAATAGAGAAATAGATACAAAATGTAGATGTGGAATGAAACTATGAAAGTGTGGAAGGAACTGGTTTGGAGTGGACTGTGATTCTGTGAATGTGGAGTGGAACTTGGAAGTGTGTTGAATTAATTGAACTGTTGATTGTTATCAGTTTTGTTAATACTTAATTTAATAGACATATAGATACAAAATCATATTTTATAAATCAAAATATTATAAAGTTGAATGTTTGCTTACCATATCAATTTCCTTTAGCATTAATCTATACTTAATTATGAACGAAATAAAATTTTTATTCTTTTTTTACAAATCTATCATATAATTCATTCGACAAAAGTTGAACTTTTACCAATTATAAATGAGGTTTATCTAACTCAACTCACTTGACTACATCATTTAAGTATGACTTGTAGGTGTTAGATTCTACATCAATTTTATATTAAAAAAAACTCAAAAGCAATGTATACAAATATATAAGGTGTGTTACTTTACAAAAAAAAAGGGGTTCGATAATATATCTACCTTAATTTTAATAATTAATAATGTGATTCAAGGTATTTATGGTAATTCTAGTTCCAAATTGTATTTCAATATTTGAGATTTTAATACGTAAACACATTTTCTAGTTCCATACTTCGAACCTTAATTTTAATAATTAATTATATGATTCAAGGTATTTATGGTAATTCTAGTTCCAAATTATATTTCAATACTTTGAGGTTTCGATGCATAAACACATTTTCCAGTTTCGTACTTCCATCGAAGTGTGGAACTGGAAAATGTTGAAGGAGGAAATTGTTTTATGTATGCTTTGTGATTGTTGTTTATAGAAATTGTTTTTATATATGTTTTGTGATTATTGAAAATAAAAATTGTTGAAAATTATTCAAAATGAAAATTGTTTAGGTATATTTTGATATTGTTAGAAATGGAAAATTTTTTATTATTGTTTTGTGATTATTGGAAATGGAAATTGTTTAAAATTGTTGGAAATGAAAATTGTTTATTTATGTTTTTTGATTGATAGACATGGAAATTATTTTTATGTATGTTTTGTGATTAATGTAAATTGAAATTGTTTATTTATGTTATTTGGTTATTGGAAATGAAAATTATTTTATATATGATTTGTGATAATTGGAAATAAAAATTGTTTATGTATGTTTTGTGATGGTTGGAAATGAAAATTATTTATGTATGTTTTGCGATGGTTGGAAATGAAAATTGTTTATGTATGCTTTGTGTAATTATATATGTTGAATAATTGAATTATTAGTTTTTGACTTATAGTGAATTGTGTTCCATGAAATTGAATTGTGTATAATGTAATCATACAAAATGAGTTATATTATATAAGATGGATATGTATATTGTGTAATGAAATTATGTGTTATTTATTTTGATATATGCATTCATTTATTTTTATAGATAAGTGGAAGGAAGTTCAAGTACTCCTGATCAACCCACTTCAGGAAGATACAATGATCCAGCTTGGGCTTTTGATTCCTAGTATAAGGAACCATACTATTTGCTTGTTTTGTAACAAACATTTAAAAGGTGGAAGAATCATCAGATTAAAGAAACATTTAGCTAGAGTTAAAGGAGATATGGACCCTGTAAAAAAGTAATCCATGATGTAAAGTGACAAATGAAAACATTGCTTGATAAATATCACCATGAGAAAGATAGAAAGGAAAGGTTGAATTTTGAAACTGGTAGTAGAAGTTTGTTTTCTGGTTTCCGTGGTGGTTATGAAAATGTTGAAGATGGTAGTGGTAGTGGTGGTAGTGGTACTAGTAACATTCCATCTCAGGCCCAAGCAGAAGTACTTAAACCTGATGTGAGGAAGAGAAGAAGGCAGATGACTACTTTATTTACACCATGAATAACTCCTAAAGCCCAATCTTCAATTCGTAGTGCAATGTAATCAAAAGATATGACTCATAATGTCGATATGGTAGTAGCTAGATGGTGATATGATACTAGTTCATCATTTAATGCTTCTCAATCTTATTATTATCAACCTATGATGGATGTAATAACCTCTTAAGGTCTGGGATATAAAGGTCCTTTGTTTAGGAATAGTGAGACTTTGTTTACGATATTTGATGAAGTTATGAATGAAGTAGGGCCAAAAAGCATTATTCAGTTTATGACTAACAATGATTCCACTTATAAAGCAGTAGAAAAATGGTATAGAATAGGTATAATTCTTTTTTTGGACTCCGTGTTGCATATTGCATTGACCTAATGCTAGAGAATATAAGAGATCCTAGGTATTTTCCTATTATTGATGAGACTATACAGAAACCTAAAAAGGTAACAAAGTTCATTTATAATCGTGCATGGGTATTGAATTTGATGAGAAAGGAATTTAGGAATTTGTGATGTCCTGCTGTGAAAAGATTTGCAACAAATTTCTTATCACTTCAGTCTTTTGTTACGATGAAGAAAGAGTTAAAACAAATGTTTACAAGTGATAAATGGATTGCATCTCAACATGCTAGGTCTAATGTTGGAGTGGAGGTTTGTAAAATTATACTCGAAGATAGAGAATTTTGGTCAGTGCCAATTTTTATTCGAGTTTGTGAGCCTTTGGTAAAGGTATTTCGTTTGACTGATAGTGAAAAAAGCTAACAATGGGTTATTTTTTTGATGCCATAGAGAGAGCTACGGAAGCAATCAAGGCCAATCTGAAACATAGGCCTTCTTTGTATACACACCATATCTTTTAATTATTAATAAGACAAGGGAAAGGAAACTTTCTTCTTCGTTGTTTACAGCTAAGGAATTTTTGAATCCTAGTATCTATTTTAGACTGGATCTTACTAAGCAAGCTAAAGTTAATAAATGAATGCTTTTAACTATTACAACAATTGTTAGCACTGACGCTATGCAAGATCTCTTAAGCTCACCAATAGAGTTTTATAAGTTGTCTTATAGGAATTTTAGAATGTCAATTACTATTCGACAAAGAGGAAAACTTGCTCTAGGTATTAGTTGTTTCCTTTTTTCTATTTGATGAAATTAATTAACACTTTATTTTATTTATAACTCTACTTTTGTTATAGTTTCTTAGTGGGATCAATTCAGAAATGATGTTCCAGAATTGAAAAGGTTTTCAGTTCAAATTTTAAGTCAATATGTGAGCGCAACAGGCTGTGAACAAAATTGGAGCACATTTGAATTTATCCACTCCAAAAAAAGGAATATATTGGACTATAATAGGTTGAATAACTTGATTTTTGTTCATTACAATTTAAAGCTTCGGAAGTACTTAAACCTTGTGACCTGAAACTTTGATGATTTTTTAAAGGTAGATTTGGATTGAATTTACTAATTTTGTCTTCATGAAAGGTGAAGATTTTTGTGTTAGCTTTCTAACGCCACTAAGTATGAATTTTTTTGATGTGTAGATTGAAAGTTATGTTCCTGTAAAAGTTCAGGTGGTAATTCAGCCCAAAATGTGTTTTGTGTTCAAGTGACTCTAAGTGCATAGGTTTTGTGCT
>JANZLD010000005.1:25234581-25248098 GCA_026413575.1 Erythroxylum carthagenense | reverse complement strand
TGAGATATACATATGATTAGACAGATTAATAGAGATTAAGGTAATACTGGAATTGGACAAGATTGAAAGGATTGTGCGGAGGGACTTGTCAGTACCACATATGTGGATACTAGGTTACTCAATCTAGTGAAATAAAGAGGGTATTATGATGAGTTAAAATGGAGCAAAAAGGAAATCTTATTGGTTATGGAAAAATAACATCAGTTTTGGAAAAAAGAATTAGGAAAGCCCAAATTGAGGATTTGAGGAATAAAGTATGTGTATCTGATAATGTATATTGCTTGATAAAGAGATGTCCTAGTAAGTGTACCTCGAAAGAGCAATTGGCGGCTAAGAATATCGAACTGAATGATTATATGTTTGAGTTCCTTGTGGTCTTAACTATTGGAGATAGGTATAAAGCTTATATATCTGGAATGCTTCAGCATATGAGATTAAGATTAATGTATATGAAATCAGCATTTAACCTAAACCATAACAAAACTTTACAAATTTATATCTAACAATCCTTACATCCAAAATTCACATACAATACCTCATTAGAAAGCTACAACAATCCTCTACAACTTTCCAAAGGTCACTTAAGCCAATTTTACCCTTAACAGTCCAAAATTAACATCAGAACACAAAAAGCACAAAACCTATGCACTTAGAGTCACTTGAACACAAAGCACATTTTGGGCTGAATTACCACTTGAACTTTTACAGAACGTAACTTTCAATCTACACATCAAAAAAAATTATACTTAGTAGCGTTAGAAAGCTAACACAAAAATCTTCACCTTTCATGAAGACCAAATTAGTAAATTTAATCCAAATCTACCTAAAAATAATCATCAAAGTTTCAGGTCACAAGGTTCGGATTACTGTTCATACAACACCTAACAACTCACTTTCCAAGCAAAATTTAAAACCCTTAAAGTCAGAATTGGACAAAACTTCCTTCATATGAAATCTAGCCATATTTATTAGGTTTAATTTAAGCCAACCATATCAAAAGTTATGAGCAAAAATCTCAAATCTACACAAAGTAACATTTTCCAGATTTCATATCCAACTCAACTTCTTTCATTCCAACACCAATCCTACATCAATAAACATCCAATTTAGTCTCCAATTCAGCCCCAAGTTCATCTAAACATTCACTTGAATAAATAGTCAAGATTTGGCAGCACACAACACACCATGTTCTTACTTGAATTTACCACTTATCTAACATTATTCAAATATCAAAACCAATCCAAAACATGTTAATCATTCAACCTCATACATACCTACACTTACACCCAAACAAGCCAACCACAATCTTTATAAAATTAATGCACAATTAATCACAATAAATGTATCTAGCTACCAAATGAAAGAATACAATGCATAATTCTCACCTGAACAAGTTGCAAACTTTAAATTCTTCAAATCCCTCCAACTTTTGACCACTCACCAAGACCTACGGCTAACACTCCAATACACACACTAATCATCATCCTCACAAGGCTTAAGGTTGGTTTTGTATGTAAAGGAAAGAAGGAGCAAGCACATAACCAAGAAAAATTCTTGGTATGGAAGAAGCACACCAACGAAGAAGGAGAGAAAGAACACCTACGGATGAGAGAGCTTTTTAAACCTTCAAAGTGATTTTTTTAAAGCTTATAAGGAGAGAGTTGTGGAGACTAGAACTATTTAGGTTAAATTAATAACCTTTAAGTCTAAGACTAAGTAGGCAAGTGACATGTGTCACTTGCCACTTGTCTTCTTCCTATACTCTCTTAAGGGTCTTTCCCATTTCAATTAAATTCCTAGTCCAATTTCTCTCCAAAATTCCAATGGCTCAAAGTAATAAATCCTAAAATCATGTCTTTAATTTTTAGTGCCATTGGACAGTCATTTCCAGTACCGAAAATCAAATCAGTATGTCATTTGTCAATTTTTTCGGTCCGGAAAGGTATCCCGAAAAATTTCTAGAAAAATTTCTAAAATTCCACAAAAATGAAAAACACACAAAGATCTACTCCAATTTAAGTTTCAAGCACAACAATCACATTTTTCACAATAAACACATATGCTGGAAAATGTCATGAATGCATGTACAATCATGTGCATATACAAAAATTTCAATTTATGCATATATGGAGGCCATGTTAGGCATGACCATGCCAAGATACGTTTACACACTCGTAACCCATTCCAAAATTACTATTTTACCCTTCCCATCGGTGATGGGATGTTACATCTAAGACCTCTACCTCCATAATTTCTGGATTAAAACCAATAATTATTCTTCCCAAAGTATGCTTCTGGTGATTAGTGATGAATTTCCAACTACTGCCCAATTTATTCAGCTTCATAATATTATCTACTCTAATATTGGTTTCCAAAAGAGCAATTAAGCATGACTTTTCTTGATAGAAAAAATCCTTCAAAGTTAAAATCTTCTTTGGGAAGTTAATACCTCTAACATTCCATGTAACCAAGTCATTAAGATGTAGTTCATTTGGAACCTTTCTTTCTATTCCTACTTCTCTCGTCGTAACCACATCCTCGAAAGAAGTTCCTAGATCATCTCCCATTATAGAAGAGGAGGTGGTGTCAAGTGATCCACTTCAGTTTAGTTTAGCAGGGGAGTTTATTTGTTCTAATGCCTCTTTCTTTTCCCTATTCTTAGTTAGAGTATCCAACTGAAACTTGGGATCTACAGAGAGAGAAGCTGCCACCTTTGCATTACTCACTTATTCAATATTGGCCTCTTACACAATCTCTTGTCTAGATTCCTTTTAAGTGCTTTTATAACTTGCATGTTCATCTAATCCCATAAGCTCCTTATAGTCTCCTCTTTAGAACTTCTTACTCGTAGGTATTCAACTTTTCCCTAGAGATTTCAATGATGACTTTCATTGGTAGTTAACATAGATATTGTCTTCAAATAAAGAGCCATTCGCTCCCAATCTCATAATTGGTATACTTTCTGGCATATTTTGCTTTGGATCTATGTTTATATATAGCCTTATATATCCAACTCTTTTCCTTTGTGCAACATTTTCTTCCATACAAAGAGGAATTCCATTGTAGCTCGATATTATGTTATGGCCTTTGGTAGTCCAATATTCAAGTGGAACATTGTGCAAATGTACCCATAAAGAAACAAATTGGTGTTTAATGAAATTAACTTGGATCCCTGGTCTCTATGGCTGTAAAAACAAAGGCTAGTTCTGGATATGCCAGGGATCCTCCTCCATTACTTTCATAACTGCATCTTTAGATGAGAAGGTAAATAGCAATATGTTTTCTTCCGCTATAGCACTTCAAGTAAACCTTTGTTTTTTAACATATTTTATGCCCATTTTTTAATGATTGGAAATGCAGGTCTCCTATCCCAAAAGAAGCCAATCAAAGAAGTTCCTAATTTTCAACCTAAAGAAAATCCAACTCAGAGAAAACCAACAATCTGCCATCTTCTTTCGAAGGGAAATAATGCAAGGTATAGTCCTGCCGCTCTCCTATCACTTGTTTCTAGCTTTTCCTAGCTTGTTGAAGAACTGTAGGGGCAACATGAGAAGGAAGACAGGAGTCTTCTGCATGCTTTGAGGGCAAAGGAGGAAAGTCAGTGGAGAACAAAGGAGCTACTGATATGTCTGAAGAGTAGAAGACTCAATTTGGCAAAAATCACTTGCTCAAAAATAGTTACCAGAATTGTGAAAGTGGATAAGGTGGGAAGGAAAAGAAGTGGATGAAGATCGAATTGCCCTTGGAAGAGAGAGGACAAAGAAGTGAGAAGCAAACCCAAATTTGAGTAGAAATGAGGTTGAAGATTGAGGAAAGAAAGATGAGTGGAGGTAGCTTAGTGAAAGTGAAAAGATGAGTGGATGTAGCTTAGTGAAATGGAATCTACTCGGCTATAAAGTGATACATTGCACTTGAGCTCATCTTCCAAGTATGATATAAGTTAGCGAGAGTAGAGAGGAGGAACTAAGAATAATTTCTTCTTCCAAATTGATGGTCCCTATGGAATTTTTAGATCATCTCTTGTTTAAGTGCTCCTTCTCTAACTTGGCCTGGAGCAAAATTTTACAATTATGCAGCCCAGATAGCCCGCCTACTAAATGGAAGGGAATTATTGATTGGGGTTGTGAAATCAAGCATAAAATAAATGGTGACAAATGAATTTACAACATTTCCGTCTCTTATCTAGTTATGAGTTGCTAGGAGAAGAGAAATAAAAGAATTTTCAGAAACTAATATTTGAATGGAGAGCAGTTTATCGAGGACCTATTGATAAAGGCACTTCAACATGTAGAGCACTAAAGGACGAGGAATTAACTAGCTTAATCTCTTATACTACTTTGGTTTTAGTTGTGCTTAGTTGACACTTGTATAATGTTAACTTGTATATGTTTTGGACCTTTTTGTAAATCTCGGATGTCCTTTGAGGTTTAATGCAATTATTTCCATTCTTCAAAAACAAATATCTCCTAATGCCAATCATTAATATTTATCAAAATTGATCAACATTAAAATTCAATATAGTATTAAAAAGGGTGCTCCAGAAATTAATAAATTGAAAGAGCCTTCTGAAAGTAAGCTTGAATTACATGTTATCTTTTTGAGCATCATATTTGGTCCCAGCCAATTTTATCGTTTACTTTCTTAGATCTACCGACTCGGTGTTGAATGCTGAATGGAATCTTGCTTTTTGTTTTTCCTTAACACGGCACTAATTGAGTATCGGAAACATGATTTCAACGTCCCACATGATAAACTACTACTTTTCCTTTCTTCTTCTTCTTCTTCTTTTTTTTAATCCTCTATCTGAATTGGAAGATTTAGTTTATTGGAGTGTCTAGATAGGCGAATATGCATACTTTGGGCATTGCAAAAAGTCAGGTGATTGGCGAACGAGAGAACTAGACTTCCATTTCGTAGTCATAGTTTAGCTACTCTTGATGAACATTGTGTGTCTTCCTCCCACACACGGATGATGTTTACAAGTAATTGACTTTCAATTACACGCCATATATACTCTTTTAAGAACAAAAGAAAGTTTCAAAATTTTAAAATTAAAAACATATGCTTAAATTGTCGGTCACATTCCCTATCACTTACCTAACAACAACATTTGTTATTCAGACCATTTTTGTCTTTTCATTAACAAAAATAAAATAGTGGCTCCGACCCAAAAACACCTGCCCATTTCAGCTTCTACCGATATATTTCCACCTTCTAGATAAGATTCCTAAGTCAAGCACACCATTGTTGGTCTTGATTTATTCAAAGAAAATGACAATTTACATTCTAAATTACACCTTAACACTTTTGACTTCTTACTCCATTACATACATCTAACTGAGGCTTGCTTGCCTACAATATGAACACAGAACCAGTTACCTTCTAGTCGCCTATTATAGAGCCAACTACGATTAATAATCTAAAAATTATCAACTTAATAGAGGCTTCTCTGAATCGAAGTCACTTTCCATGGCATCTTCATACAGGTAACCTTCTTTCCCTTTAGCCCATAGCACAAAGTACAGACCGGCAAACATGATGAACATGCCAGCTAGGCTGCAACGCAATTCAACAAATAAGATCCAGGTTACCTAAACCCAATTTAGCAACAGTAAGTAACTTTATACCTCCCAATTTTAACGGTATCACCTAAGGATACAACGGAGAGGATAACTGTGATCACTGTTCCAATGGGGCTAAACATGGACACAAGAACTGGACCCCTTTTCTTCATTGCCCACCCATTAAAGCTCACACATGCTCCGCCTACTGTACCACCCTGTCCATCTAAAAGTATTATGATTCTTGGAAAGGAATGCTACATACCTATAAACACCACCCTCACAAAAAGACTTGTCTGCAATAACGGAACGAGTCCTGCACCTTTTACCAACTACACAATTCAGTTGGAGAAGTTACTTTACCAGGATTGAATAGCCAATGAGGTCTCCTAGACGAACTACAGACCAACCAAAATCCAAAGTGCGATCTTGAATCAACTGTATAATTGCAGTCATAATGACACCGATGAAGGATGTTATGGCACACAAAGACATTGGCGCAGGAAAATCTCTAAGCGTGGTTGCCTGTGATAATGATATAGATGGGGTTAAGTGATGGATTGAACGAGCAAACATAACGTATTCCAAATTCTACCTGCAAGACAACGTTGCTTGATAGAACAATAACAGCTGCCATGAGATATAAACAACCAATGATCTTATCTTTATCAAACATCATTTCTGATATTGGAGATGTCAAGCGTCCTGATGTGGTGCTGTGCATTAGACTCATTGTCAGGGCACCCACAACGCACAACAATGTGCCTACAAGTTTGACTTTGCTGTATATGCAACTCAGCTCGACTTTCTCCAACCTACAGTAGCACGCTAGCAAGCAATTCAGGGAAATAACAATCCTAATAAATTGAGGTGGACCAATTGTTTTCTCTTTTTTATGAGGTCAAGTTAAATTATATAGAAAAAAAGAGCATATTCACGAGTATCATGAGTTACCTCAATGCCCAAGCAATAACAAAGATTAGCCCAGGAGCAAGGTTAGGCATTGCTGTTGCCAATGCAGGAGAAGTTAGATTAATACCCTTCAGGAACAACGATTGAAATAAAGTAACCCTGAAAAAAAAAAAAAACATTACAATTTCATCAGCCAGGAACAGCTATTTTCTTTCTATACAATTTGTGCATAGTTTAGGTGCCTAAACATGATACAAGTTATTCCTAGATCTTTAAAAATTGTATATTCCGTTTCCATCCCTGGAATACAAGTATGCCTGCGACTTCGACTACCCTCTTACTCATACATTATGTTTTATTATCACCGGCTACCACTTGTGACGATAAGTGCATAATCCCGAGAAGAGCGAAAAGGGCACATAAGTGGGCGACAAGAACTGACAACTTACTATCAAGAATTAAGGATAGCCACCTTGTATTTAACGAGTAAGAGGTTTGTAGCATTTAACAGTAGCTACACTCTTCCCTCTCTTTTATATGTTGCAGACTTACAGTAGATTTTGGAATAACCCTTGAGTTGTCTTCTATTGAAATATCGATAATGAGGGAAGGAACTATTATTACAGGATAACGAAGAGCATTTTTTCATATGCTTATAAAGATTTATTCTCCTCTCCTTCTCAATATAGGAGTTAAACGCCCACTTTTCATGTGTTAGCAATCCTTAATTTCCACATTATATTTTTTCCCAATTGAACAATTCGTCATGTAAAATCTTCAAGTAACTTATCGAGGTAATACATCTAATATCTTCTGCTTACCCTCCAAAAGAGATCAAAGCAAGCTGAATCATCAACTTCAAACCGAGTTTCTTGGGCCATTTGCTCCTGAAAGTAAAATCCAACTTAAACCATCGACACCATAATAATTAATTAGTCCTCATGAGACAGGCAGAGACAGATACCTCTCAAAATAAACAGCAAGAGGAGAGATCACCAGGAAAGTCGCAAAAGTAGAGAAGATCACAATGGTTAGTGGAGCAAGACCAAGAGACATCAGATAACTCAACAGCACAGAGTTGCCGGCATACACGAATTGCACCGCTATCAAACCTCCTATTATTGAACAATCTTCAAGCATCTCCTTCTGCATGCACCAAACCATTCTGTATATCCGTCTCCTCCAAGTAAATAGACCCAAGAGTGAGACACCAATGATGAGATACCTTTCCTCTCTCTCCAATCTCCAGCTACCAAAACAAATTTATAAATCCTAGCTGGTATTGAGGACTTCCCTTTTATGGTTGCATGCAATTCTTTGTGCAACTTTTCCCCTGCTAGGCCTTTCTGTATAATCCGTTTTCTCTTGGTTACATAAGAAAGGAACAAAAAAGATCAACAGAAGAGGGAGCAATGAAAAGATGCAGAAATTAAGAAATGGGTTTTTGAGTTTTGGGGATTTCTAGTTTTCAGAATGTAGTTGTTGGTTCTGTCTAACCATTTGCTTGTTTTTTCTCCAATGTACCTGTTTTAGCACTCAGCTACCGTTCTAGCTTTCTCTACCAGTCCTCTCCTCCGGTCTTGTGGGGAATTATATATACATATACATATATATATTGTCCTTTATTTAGCTTTATTTAATTAGTTTTCGTAGGGTCTAAAGATATTTAGATAATATACCTGCGGCAAGTAAGAGACCCTCGTCCTCAGATGGGTTTTTATTTTTACTAGATTTTGTAAATTCTCAACATCAGATTTCTCGCCCATTGGTCTTCCTTTTACAGGATTGGTGTTTTTCTCTAACTTGTCTCTAGGAGATTTACTCTTTTGCGCTTAAATTCTTTCTACCTTTGGTAAGTTACTGGCAAACCAAGGCCAAAAATGGTGGACTCTGGCCCCTCGTCTGATGTTCTTGGAGCCGAAGTCGAGTGAGCTATTGAGAGTGAAGCTTTAAATCTCAACAATTTGTGGAAGAGCAAGTAGGATGCTGGTTTTGCCAAAACCAAGGCCACCCACTATTAGGAGGTGCTTATGATACAAGCTGCATCAAGAAGGCGCAAAGATTTAACACCTATTTCGTTGAATTTTTGGAGAGTAAAAAAGTATTTTTTTTACGGCAAAAATTAATTTTGAAGAAAATGAGTGTTTGGTTGAAAAATTTAAAAGTATTTTTTAAATAAAAATAATTTTTTTAAAAACTGAAATACAATTTCTAAGAAGTTCAAATTTAGAGTTTTTAAAAAAGCTCCTTATCTTTTCTTTTTTGAGTAGACTTTAACGTTTATAGTTTGCGTCGTTTATATTTATAACATCCGAGTTCAATATTCTAATCCAAGTCTATGCCGTTCTAGTTTTTCATTCTCTCTGCGCTTCCTTTGGTTTTTGTTTTCAAATAGTTTCTTCCCTTCTCTTCTTCGCCAAATCCCATCCTTTCTGCCTCGTTTCTCCTAATATGACCTTTTACATATTCCCCAAAATCTCACGTAAGGCCGACTCATCTCATATCGTCTTCACATGTTTCTCTTTACTTCACTGATAAGTGATTAGAGCTTCATTGTCTGCTTCGATTTGTCTATATTTGCAACTTACCCCCACCCCTGAGTTGCAATGAGAATGACATCGGGGACATGGTAGCCACATGAAGAAGGTGTAAGGGAAATGCTGGAGCACCAAATATCTCCCTCTTCCTATTCGGAAAAGTCTCAAATTTGGCAACAACTCCAACACTACTCCCAATTCCCAGATTTTAACAATTATCTGGCTTTTATCCTTGCTCGCACTGAGGTTCCTCATGCTTTTTATCAGGGAAAAATTTTTTAAGAGAAAGTTGCAACTTTTTTGGTGGGTTTCAGCTCATTTTTGAAGTGCTTGATGGGTTTTGAAGTTTAATTGGATTCCTTGGTTGTGGAGTAGTTTTTGAATTGAAACTTGCAGTTTTAGTAACTATTGCATTTCTTGGTTATTTAGGACTTCTACTCTGAGTGTCTTCATCGTTATAGACGTTTGGTGTCATTATGCTAATTGCTGCATTTGAATTCTTGTAGAATCTTGATGGAATGCAAAAAACAATCAAATTTGTTTCTTAGGCTTGGATTTACTTATCATTTTCATGCATTGAACAAGTTTGTGCTGCTTTTGTTCAGCTAATTGAGATCCATCCTACTTTCTTAGAAGTAAGTCTTGTTAATTCTTATTTGCATCCCTTTGCTCTTTGATCTTGTCCAATCTTTTTAAGGTTAGTGTTTTTTTTAATCTTGATTTCCTCCTTTATGTTGCAATTTATTTTCTCCTTTTTTATATTAATTATTGCTTGTTTCACCCACTCAGGAGGAGCTCATCTAATGTGATTTTGAGCTTCAAGATCGGTCTTTTGAGGTTATGAAAACCAAGGGTCTATTTCCTAATTTCTGGAGCTGTACGATTTTCATTCCATGCCTCTGTAATCAGAGAATGATGGAAGATGCAATTGACTATTTTGATGAAATGATTGATTTTGGGTGCATGCTAGACGCTCCAGTTTATACATGCTTGATCACAAGTTTTGGAAATCAGAAGAGTGTGGATATGATTCACGAATTGTTGAAGAAGATGAAAGAAATAGTTAGCCCACCTGATCTGAAGACGTATAATTCCATTATTTTGTTGATGGCTACTAACAGAATGTTGGATTACGCATTGAGAATATACAAGAGGATGATTCGGTGTGGGTCAGATGTTTGTAATGAGATGAATAGGAAGAGGTGTTGTCTTGATGATAAATCTTTACACTGTTTTGTTGGAGGTCATTTAAACCTCGAAAGATTAGGAGGAGATGATGGATAAAGGAAAGAAAGCTGCTCAGCTTGATGACAAGTAGTTTAGCTCTGATTTCTTGATAGCTGGTAAGCCTGATATGCTTAAAGACCTTGCAACTCTCTGGTAAGTTCGTAACTTTCCAACTTTTTTGGAAAAAAGCTAGGAGAAAAAGGATGACGCAAATGCCTACACTTTGCAAACTTCATGTTGATCATGTTGATCTAATGTGGAATGGTGACAAGTTTTATGAATATTAGTTCTCGTCACTCATAGTTGACTATTGAAAGTTTTGTACTGATTGTAATATGTCTAAGGGCTGCCCTTGGTGGTTCATATTACTTGCTGTCGTCAAGTTTCATATATCCCATGTGTTGTATTATGTTGAATAGTTTTTCCTTGTAGAGAGTGATCTTATTCATTTTTTAGGTATAATATTGATCTTTTTTATTTTTATTTTCTATACCATATATTTCCACTGGGTTATACAATTCATGGTCCTTAAAGTCAGAAAATGTAAGTACAATTTAGAGCAGCCAAGTGGGAAAGCAGCTATATGTTTTCTGTTTGTCTTCGTCCTTCATTGTAGTTTGACCTCATCAAAGAAATACCACGAAATATAGGACATTTCTAGGCCAGTTCCTAGGGATTTTAATTGCTAGAACTGCTGAATTTTTCAAGAGATGGAATAAAAGTATAAAACTAAACTGAGAAAAAGAATAGTTCTTCATATGTATGATTATATAGATAATATATATTGTGTGTCCCCATCAACTCAGACTTCACTTGGAAATATTTTAAGACTTGCCAAATATTCCATTTATAATGTGTTGTATTTGATTTCTATTTGGTTAATTTTGTTGTAATTAATTAAATTGTTTAGTATGAAATTATTAATGTTACGATTTAATTGGAAATAAATTTGTCAAATAATTATAAAGTAAATGTAAACCTATTTTATCCATGAAAAACCTAATAGTTGTTGAATTCTTTCAAATCAAATGTAAACATAATATATTATGCTTTGCATATTATTTAATATACTTTAAATATCATTTATATGTATAAATAATTTCATTACAAAATAAAATATAGATAAAATAAATAAAAGTACTTTTTATTTTTATGTTGCCAAACAGTCTATTGTATAAAGCTCTTTTAAAAAAGCTGTTATTTTAATTGACAGCCAAATAGTCAACTGACTTTTTAGAAAAGCTTTTATCAGAAAAGCTCTACTGACAAAAGCTTTACTAATAAAAGCTCTACTGATATAAGCCCATCTAAACAGGTGCTTAGTCTGCAACACTTGTGGGCTATTTCTAGAACAAAAGGCCATCTTTACAACAAGTGCAAGCTTGGCTATGGAAAAAAGAGGCAAAAAAGGCTTGGAAAAACAATGTTAACCAAAGAAGACACCTTTATCTTAGATTGTAGTCTCACTGAAATCTTGGAGTTATCTTCTTGGCACATTGCAGGACAACGTATGCTCTTGCAAAAATAAAGACTAGATATGAAGCTAGACAGAAGCAATATTGACACAATTCCAATTTGGATTAATTTTCATAACACACCATTGGAATTGGACAATTGAGGGACTGAGTTATCTGGCAAGTTTAATTGGAAAGCCACTAACTATGGACTCTCAGAAAGCTAGTATGGAAAGGATTTGCTATGCAAAGGTTTGTCTAGAAATCTAGAGGGATAGGCAATTGCTTGAAGCCATTCCAGTGATGAAGCTACATGAAGTTGGTGAGCTGACTAGAGTGGAAGTCCAATTAACCTACCTTTGGAAACCAAAAACACCAACAGGAAGTGGAGAACTACTTACAAAATGTTTACAATAGGCACTTGTCTGGAGCTTATGGGACAAATGGAGGCTCCACCAAATACTAGAGTTGTAGAGGGAGAATGCACATTTAGGGGGATTGAGCAAGAAGTTATTGGGACCAAGGAGCTCGAAAACATAAAAACCATAAAAGATTGATCCCAGTACAAGTGGGGGAGAAATCTGTGAGATAATTACAAGTAATGTTGATAATGGATTCAATAATGCTGAAGGGGAAGAACACAGAACCCAGGAAAAATCATGGAGGAGTTTGAACTTGTCACAAGCTTAAGGTGAAAATCTAACAGGTCTAAGGGTAAGGGTAGGTTAAGAGCTAATGCTCTAACCTGAACATCAAGGGTAATGTTTTTTGTTATGTATTGATTAAGAGAGGATGTAGTGCTTTATATATAGTCTTGATGATTATTGGATAAGTAGAAATAAAAACTAAAGATAAGATCAAAAAAGAATTAGAGATATTAACATATGAAAATAATGGTAATATATAGTTAAGATACGAACATCTTATTTGGTAATACAACGCATATCTAGTAGTTTGTGTTAAGTCAAAATGACTTTACGATCAATTTTGATGAAAACCAAATAATGATGAAGGAAGAAAAATGTCCAAGAACCACCGTAACAAAGTATGGATAAAGATCTATGGCAGAGTCACACGTATACATAGCTGAAGGTGCCTCTGTAACTAGACCTCCGACGTTCAATGGAGAAGACTATCATTAGTGGAAAGACAAGATGCGGCTCTTCATTGATTCTACTCATATCGATCTTTGGGAGATAATAGAAAATGGACTGTATACACAGGTAGATGAAGAAGGAAATGCCATATTCCACGAATCAGATGGTCTGCAGAACAAAAAGCAAGATTCTAGCTAAATTCAAAGGCCAAGTTCTTCTTAAGCTGTGCCCTAAGCAGAAGTGAGTACGATAAAGTTCATGGATGTGACACTGCGAAGGAGATGTGGGGTACCCTATCCATCGCACATGAAGGCACAGATCAAGTAAAGGAGTCCAAGATAAGCATTCTTGTATACCAGTATGAGTTGTTCAAAATGAAGGACGAAGAGTCTATCGATCAGATGTTTGGAAGATTTCAAACTATCATCAATGGACTTAAAGCTCTTGATAGAACGTACGACAATCAATATCATGTTAGAAAGATCCTAAGAAGTTTACAGAAGAGATGGAGACCAAAAGTTACAGCCGCACAAGAAGCCAAGGATTTAAGCTTATTAAAGCTTGATGAATTACTTGGATCTCTGAAGATACATGAAGTTGAACTCGATGCAGAAGATAAGCCCAGATGGGATAAATTCATAGCAATGAAGGCTGGACAGAAGAATCAGAAGAATCAAAGGAAGAGAAGCTCATCGTCAAAAGCGCTGAAGATTGAGGAAGTCAAGGATG
>JANZLD010000005.1:25208157-25220134 GCA_026413575.1 Erythroxylum carthagenense | reverse complement strand
GAAGAGAAAAAGGAAGAGGAAGAAAGGAGTTTCCATTTGAGCTAAGGATCTCTTCATTTGGTGAAGAATCAAGGTAAGATCATTTTGAATCTTTTGAATTTTTTTGGAAGGATTCTAGTTCATGGATTCTTATTAGATGATAATCTGGATATTTTGAGATCATATGAGGTTAGAAAAGAGATGATGAGAAATTAAGTTATGATATAAAGTAACCAAATGTTCTTCAGGTGTAAACTTATGAAAAAGGTAAAGATTGAAAGGAGAATTTAGAACGATTATGTACATATGAAGTGTAAAGCTAAGTTAAATTAGACACATATGAATTATGAAATGGGAATGAGTGTAATATGTGTTCTAGAACATATGCCTGAGATTCTCATTGAGTATGCATTATACATGGTCCATTATTACAATTGTGCATGAATGAATATTTTTACGTTTGCAATTATTGATAAGTGTGCAATGTGTGTCTTGCATAAATGGGTTGTGCAGGTCAAGTGTCCACATTCAGAAATTCCCATAAATTGAAAGCAAATGCTAACCTGGAGCGTGTTGTGAGTAGACCTAGATGGTCTCATTTCATTGTTTGTTTTGTTTGCAATTTTGTATTGAGTGACTACTGCATGCTTATATGAATGTGAATGATTGTGTTGATTTCCGGACAGAAGGTCCGATGATTATGGATTGATTGGGATATTGAAGTGTTACTTGTATGTGAATGAGATGAACTAAGTGTACCTCATTTGATGATAAATGTGTTCTAAATATGCAATTGCATATGAATGAAAGTGTTTTCTCAATTTTAATTTTGAATGCCGGACTAAGGTCCGATGATATGGCAATGTGAGTGAATAGGAATATGTAAATGTAATTGATGCATTCCATGTCATGAATGCATGAAACATAATGAATGTTGTGACCAGAGAAGCCATCAATTAGAGTTTAAAGCTCAATGAGTGAAAATAAGCCTCGAGCTTAAAAGTGATTCAGAGCCTCAGGCTCAACGTTTAATTAGCCCTATATGGGTCAGTTATCAATGAGCCCTATTTGGGACAGTTATCAATGAGCCCTTTAAGGGACAGTATAGGCACTCAGTCACAACAAAATAACAAATAGAAATTGTGTCTCATGTGCACTGCATATGCTTAATTAAGTGATTAAATTGTATTGAATGTGAAGTGTGAAATGTGTGATGATGTGATTTATATGTCATGTGATTGGGTGAGCCATCGATGATGGTCACGCACTGAGTTCGCAAAACTCACTCAAAATTTACAAATATTTTTCAGGATTAGAAGAATACCTCGTTAGGCCAACGAGAGTATACCTACAGCATTCAAGTGAAGGATAGAGGTCGGGATCAGTTCGCGTCTGCATTGCATTTCTCTATTTTATATTGAATTGTATATTCCGCAACTTTTTGTATAAATTTGTATTCCGAAATGACTCAAGTATTTTGTATTTGTCAAAGGGCCCAAATGGCTATTCAACAAAACTAAGTAAACAGCAAGCAACACAAATTAATTGGAAAAAACAAGTAAATCCTAACAAAAAATGAAATAAGAACAATTCTAGAAGCAAAGTAATGAACAGACAGAAATAAAATAGTACGTTAATACACGGATGGAAAAGATGTGTATGCAATGATTTTTGTTTATAATTGAACAATATGAATGCAAGATTGTCCAATTCAATGTAATGGAAGCAAAGAAAGGCACAAACAAGAAAGTAAACTAAGAATCAAAGAAAGACACTCAATATATTGTAAAACTCAACAAAACCTGAGAGCTTAAAGAAAAATTTTCAAGTCTACCTAAGGTTTAAAATAGGCAACTCAACGTGTTTTTCAATAGTTTTTTTCTACTGTTCACTCTTTTTTGGTACCATTCACCGTTTTTCGCTACTGTTCACTTCTTTTTTCGGTATTGTTCAATTTTTTGGGTACTATTCACGGGTTCTGTTCACGGGTACTATTCACGGTACGAGTACTATTTACAAGTACTGTTCACAGGTTGGGTACTGTTCACTTTTTTTAAAAGAAATAAATAAGAAAAACACAAAAATGATATGTATGAGTTCAATAGAATTAAGCCAAAGCTCTGATATCAAGATGATACGGAAACCCCAAGAAAACAAGATTCTTGAAACCCCGTAATCCTATTAAATCAAAACCCTAATTCTTTCTATTATAAGAACATGTTAGATCAAACCCCAAATCATAAGTTTGAGACTCAATCCCAAAGAAATCAGAAATCAATTTATGTTGCAAGTGATGCAAATCAATTTCTTAAATTAACCATGAAGACATTCACGTCTCACTTGAAGAACGCAATTCTGAAATTTTATTAGTCATCCAATCTATGGTTACAAGGATATAATAAGCTATAAATACCCTTGACCAAGTCCTAACCCTAATAGGAATGGGTTTGCAAGCCCATTTAATGGAAACTAGGCTAATCCTAACAAATCTAAGAGTATCTAGCCCATTGAATATAATCTGATTCAAGTCCCTTTAAGAATGGGCTAAACACAAAATAAAAAAGTCTCAAAATAACCCAGACAAACAAATCACATGCTACTAACTGAAAGAGCAGCCCATAAACAATTCATTGGGCCTAAAATAAGAGATAATAAATAATAAGCCCAAATTATCAAAAAGAGGCATAAATGGCTAAGTACTTGCATCTTCCAATGCCTCTTCTAATAAAGTCACAAGATTGGGCATGCCTTGGTGTTCCTCTATGGATGTTTCGACCTCCACATGTACTTGACTTGTGATTTGGACTTGAACAAAAGCTTGCATTGCTTGTTTAAGCCTTTAAGCTTGTTGCGTTGTAATTTGGTCATTTGGCATGTGTAGCTTGTCAGGTTGATATGTAAGGCGTGGAACTCCATTACGAAAGCTGGTTATATGATCAATGATGAGAATTTTCTACCAAATGAAACCTGGAGTCAGTGTAGTTATAATGGATATCCTCCCATTGATGATTGAATTTCGTTATAGGTTTTCATTTTTTCTTTTCTTTTAATTTTACTTATATTTGATGTTTATGTTAAATTCTATATATATAATGTAATTGTAAATATTTTTATTTCACGTTTAACTTCTACTTGATTATTTCCTCGTCATGAATACTTTTTGTAAATTGTAATAGTTAAAGGTATTTATTGTTTTTTTATTGGATGTTTTGATGTAATTATTATTTATTAAAATGATCAAATTGTATTATTGTAATATTTTAAATATTTAGTATTATTCTTAATTTTATATTTATATAATGATGAATGTCTTTTTCATATTAATTGTATTTATTATTTATACGTGAAATATTTAAAATTATTATTATTTAATATTAATTGTGATTATTATTTATTATTATGATTTTTAGAAATATAGTTACTGTAAACTTGTAAAGTTTACAGTACAACTGTACAATATACCAATAAACTATTTTGTAAATTTTAAAAATTTTATGAATTATTTTATAAATTTAAAAATTTATCTAAAACAGTATTTAATATTGACCAATTCTAATATAGTGTTATGCTAAAACTTAATTCGGTACTAAAAGTGATACGATATTCAACGCTTTGATCCTTCTACCATTCAGTCCAATGCTTTATATATATATATAAAAAAGTGCAGTAATTGGACTTCCTTTAGAGTGTTAGTGTGGCGCGCATTTTCTTGTGAAATCAAACAACAAAATGTGCGTGCACCACTGACCCTGACAAAGCTATGCGAAGGTCCCTCTTGAAGGGCTTACATGAATCTCTCTTCATTAAGAATCACCCCTTCGTGTTCCTATCAAGACATCATCACGTTCGCACGTACACTGACGATAATATTGAGAACATCCCAATTGAAAACCCCGATCAATGGCTCGGTCTCATTTCACCTCCAGCCCACGGTTGCCCCTCTTCAAAGCTGGCATTCTACAGGGTATCAGAGTTGCTCAACTCAGTTGCCAAACCGAATGGATACACTCTGGCTCGCCTGATTCGAGCCTCTATGCACCTCGTCTCCGATTGTTTCTGCCAACAGCTTCACGGCTATGTCTTGAAATCTGGGTTTGGCTCCAATCTTTACGTGGCATCTGCTTTGATGAGGTTGTATCACGAAACTTGTTCGATGGACGATGCTCTGACACTGTTTGTTGAAATTCCTCATCCAAATGTAGTTACTTGGAATACGCTGATTTCCATGTTTCTGTATTCTGGGCAGTTTAGTAAAGCGTTAGCCTCGTTTCTTCAACTTGATAATTCTGGTGTTAATCCAGATGCTTACTCCTTTACGATTGCTTTGTCTGCTTGTGGACAACTGAGTCTGTTGGAACTTGGAACCTTAATTCACTGCAGGATTCTGAAACATGGTATCAACCGCGGAATTGTTGTCTCTAATTGCCTGATTGACATGTATGGAAAATGTGGATCGTGTGAGGAGGCAACTTGGGTTTTCGATGAAATGGTGGAGAAGGACCTCATTTCCTGGAATTCAGTTATAGCAGCTTGTGCTAGAAACAATAAGGTAGAATTAGCGTACAGTTTCTTTAATCAGATGCCTGAACCAAATACAATATCATACAATGAGCTGATCAACGCCACCGCTCAGTTTGGCAATATAAATGATGCCATTGCTTTGTTATCAAATATGAAAAACCCAAATTCTTCTTCTTGGAATTCAATCATAACTGCTTATGTTAATAGGAATCAAGCAAGAGAAGCATTGGACTTTTTCACTAAGATGCAATCATGTGGGGTAGAACTGGATGAGTACACGTTCTCAATTCTTTTGAGTGGTATTGCGGGCCTTGCAGCTTTGAACTGGGGAATGTTGATTCATACTTTCACGATGAAGTTGGGGCTCAATCCGTCAGTTGTAGTTGGAACTGCTCTCGTGGACATGTACTCTAAATGCGGGCAAGTGGAGCATGCTGAATCAGTGTTTCTATCATTGCCGAAGAGGAACTTAGTGACATGGAATGCAATGATTTCGGGCTATGTTCAGAATGGCTATACAGATAAGGGAATCCAGCTTTTTGAAGAAATGAAAATGGTGAAGAATCTAAAACCGGACTGGGTCACTTTTGTGAATGTGATAGCTGCTTGCCCAAATGACAGTTGGTCATTGCAAAAGGCAGTCCAATATTTCAAGATGATGATTAAGGATTATGGGATTCAGCCAACTGTTGAGCATTGCTGTTCAATGATTCGATTGATGGGACAAAGAGGGAAGGTGTGGTCGGCAGCAAAGATGATACGGGAACTGCCCTTTGGGTCATCAGGAGTGATTTGGAGGGCATTGCTTGGGGCTTGTGGACTTTGTATGAATTTGAAGGTTGCAAAGATCGCAGCTGCCAAGCTGATTGTGTTGGATGGCGAAGATGATTATGTGTATGTTATGCTGTCCAATATTTTTGCTTGCCGCGACCAATGGAGAGATGCTAGTGAAGTGAGAAAGTTCATGAGGGAGAGAAGAGTGAAGAAAGAAACTGGCTGTAGTTGGATTGAAGTGAAATACTTTTTCCCCTAATCATAATGATTATGATCAATCAATGCCCAGGAAGTGGCTTGAGGCATCAAAAATCAATAGCCACGTGACGCAATGGATAGAGCTCAGAAAATCTCCTTGGCATTCATCAAAATCACAAGTTATTTTGGAAACTATGTGTTCAGGTATGATGCTGCTAGAAATCAATCACACCTTCATATGTCTAGTACCAAAGAAGTTAACACCTTTCCTCACTTTCAGATTATAGACCTATATCATGTTTCAATACCATATACAAGGTCATTGCCAAGCTTTTAGCTCGAAGATTGAAACAAGTTTTGAAAGATGCAATTGCCTTCACTCAAGGTGCTTTCATAGAGGGTCGTTCTATTGGAGACAATATAATGCTTATGCAAGAACTACTAAAAGAGTATCAAATCTGGGAAAAAACTGGAGTAGCATCTGGAAAATTGATTTCTACAGGGCATACTCTCTACAACTTCTATGCAAAAGGTTCTTCGTTGCAAAAAAATCTGGAGATTACTATCGGATAAAAATTCAATTTGGACTAAGTGGGTACATGAAATATATCTTTCTTCCCAAAGCTTCTGGCAGTTACCGATCACTAAGAGTGGATCCTGGATCCTTCAACACATGCTGAAAATGAGAGATATTATCTATTCGTATATTTATTATCTGCTGGGCAATGGTAATTCCATATGAGTTTGGTATGATAATTGGACTGACTATAGTCCATTAATACAAAGAAATGATCTAAAGCACTTTAGACGACGCATCCCTCGCAGTGCCAGAGTTGCTTCGCTCATATCCGAAGGGCAATGGAATGGACAATATAGAGGCTTTCACACACTTAGTCAACTCTTTCCTAACCTCCAAAACAAAGGCAACGAAGATACAATCGTGTGGAAACTTCACTCCTGTGGAAACTTCACTCCGATGGTTCTTTTACCAACAAGTCACACTACAACATATTCCAGACAGTTCCCCCGGCTATTCCCTGGTACGCTTTTCTCTGGCAGCAATGCATCTGTCCCAAAGCTTCCATGTTTACTTGGTTAGTAATTAAGAACAGATTAAGCACCAAAGATAGGTGGCATGGGACTTTTAACCCAGAATGTGAATTATGTAAGACACTAGCGGAGGATAGGAATCACTTATTCTTCAGTTGCATCTACTCCAAAAGAGTTTGGAGTCCACGTCTTCATAGGCTTGCACAGGATGGCAGCATACACGACTGGACTAATGCATTCCAATGGATCATCAGCCCATCTAGCCCTCAGAGGGTAAACAGCTTGATATTCAAAACAACATTTACTCTTACAATCTATAATAGTTGGAGGGAGAGGAATAGCAAGATCTATAAACAGGAGCAAACAAGCCCTTATCAACTTGCTGAATAAATCATTAATGAGATTCGTAGCCTAGTGATAGCAAAAGAAGTCGCTCACAAGTTATCTGGCGGTACGAAAGCAATTGATTTTTATAATCTAGGTTCTTGGGTTCATAGCAACTAGTTTTGTGGCTTTGCCATTGCAGAATTTTTTTTTTGGAATTCCATAATGGGAACCTCATTGTAATGTTGCAAATAGTTTCACTATTGTTAATTAAAATTTCTTCAATTTTCAAAAAAATTAAAATCTTGTGGGTGTAGAATCTGCTGATGAGAAGGACGATGGATCCTCTCGGGCTCTTGGCTGCTAGTTCATAGATCCTGCTTTACAGGACATCCAAATTCTGGATATAATCTAGGTGAATCAAATTGATACTCTGGACAGCGTAATTATCCAACTTCCGACAAGTGAAGCTTGCTTAAAAGAATCCCTCGTCTTTATGGTTAGTTAAAATGCCAGAATCTCTTCGAATGTGGCTCTTATACAACAATCTATTTTGCGCAACGCTAAATTTGCCATTAATGATCTTTCTAATCTTAGAAGGTAGGCATCAAACATGATTTCTGATAGATTAATATGTTGATTATCCATACTTTGACCTAAACATGTTACTGTATTTCGAACTAAGAATTTGGCTTTCCGAGGAAAAACTAATTAGGAATTCGTATGCAGCCAGTTAAGCAACTCTTTTCTTTAAAACTTCATGAAGCTGATACATTTTTTCAAAATCTTCAAAAATCAACCACATTATTGGATAATAGCTTAAAAAATAACATCTCAGAATAACAAATTCCCCTCCCCAACTAGTTAAAATAAATGTCAATTTCATTGCAGATGTCTATAGACTGCCAGTAGGCCTTTTGTTTCTCCAATCATGCGAGACCACCTCCATTTGCAGTGACTTTATCTAGAGACTACCTTGGAATTGACACACCAAGCTCTAAAAAACAATCCAAAAACCAGAATCCGAAATTACGGACTCCACTCTATGCAAAAGTAAGCTGTTGAATCCGGTCTATGTGAAGACTCCTTCAATAGAAGTTAATAAAACCTTCATACTACTATCTCCCTATATGCAGTGATTCTAACAAAGTAATACAATGTTCTGCCATATTTCAAAATAAATGTTGCTTGCAGTGATGACATAAATCATGCACAGTAACAATCCATCAGACGAGTATCATTCAAGGTTAATTTCTATATTGCCACAAGCTATAGAATGTATAGTTGATGACAAAAACCACCTCAAAAAATAGCACATATATCATGTACCATCGACTCTGTCTGGGTAAAAGGTGCAGTTAATAGCATTCTATTCTATCTGCTTTGTGTTAAAATTTTTTCAAATGTCTAATTTCAGGGAGAAAAAGGGAAAAACAAAAGACTGTTACAAATGAATTATATTGTGCTGGTCACTAGCTTGTCTGATTAGCTTCAACTTTTAATCTACACCCATCAGTGCGCATTACAAACAACTCATGAACAAACAACAAACAGACATACCCCAGTAACTTAGAATTAGATAGAGAAATGAGGAAGAAACTCTCCATTCTTTCATTTTAAGATTACTAAGAAAATTGCTAATTTCATACTTGATAATAGTACGGTGAGCCATAATTGTCAGGTCTCGAGTTTATTTCTTTTGAATTATGCGGATGCAGGAACCAAATATTCTAATAAGATGGGTTTTCGGATCAAAGAACTCTCAACATTCTAAATATTATTCTTATTTCTTTTTAACTTATCAAACATGTAATGCAGAATCAAGGAACAACTATTGAATTCAACAAGCTCCATCAAAACCCATAAAAAATTCTCGCTTAGAATGCATCATCACATTACAACAGTCGATTAATAATTTCATGCTCAGATTATAAGGCGAATATGTATGAGAAGATATAGTCTTGAATACATAAGTTTGCACCTTTAGTCAAATCAATTAGAGGACCTTATTATTGACACTTCTTTATATAATCAGATTCTTATGCAATCAGGTAAATACATTCCTTTAGGATGAAAAAAATAAACGTCAGGCTAAGATAAAAATGGTATATTGGCTTTTAATATGGTTCAAATAATTCAATGAAAAATCTAAAGGCTGATAGGAAACCGATATAGAGATTGTATTATTACTATATCAGTAGGTACAATTAAGAATACCTCCCGGAAAGGTGATCTTCCCAGGCCAATGCAATAGCAGTATAACAATTTGAATGATGCCCCCCTCATGCTATACAGTACTGCCTATATTCCCATACCCACACCATGTACAATCTCTCACCATAACCGACTCATAACAAACTAAATATGTGTCAGTACCCCCTTTACCCATCTTGCCCCTACGGATGTAGGTTTGGATGGGCTTGGTGGGCTGTGCACTAGCAGGCTGGTTGCTAACAATTTCCTTCCCCTCATGAAGCACCTTGTCCCCAAGGTGAATGGAAGGATATTACCCCTTAATAAAATCAGCATCCTCCCAAGTTGCCTCCTCTGCTGGCCGATCTCTCCACCGTATGAGCCACTGAAGTTCAGTGTTCCCTTTAGACTTAGAGATTCTTGAAGCCAGGATTGCCTTTGGTTCAGCCATACTATCCTGATCTATCTCCATCCCTTGTGGAAGGGTATGCTCCACCGAATGTTTACCCAAAGCCCTCTTCAATTGTGAGACATGAAAAACTGGATGAACCTTAGATGAAGGAGGCAATTGCAGCCTATAGGCAACCTGTCCAACTCTCCCAATTATCTTAAAAGGGCCATAGTATCGGGCTGTCAACTTAGGGTAGATCCTCCTTGCAACCGTAAGCTACCTATGGGATCTTAGCTTAACAAAGACTAAGTCACCCACCTGAAAAGACACCTCCCTCCTATGACTAACAGTTGATTTCTTCATCCTAGATTGTGCTCTCCATAAGTTGTGCTTGAGTTGACGAAGAGCTTCATCTCTATCAACTAAAGCAAGAGCTACCGATTCCACTTGAGTCTCTCCTTGAGTGAAATGTAGCAAGGTAGGGGGTAGATGTCTATAGACAATCTCGAAAGGAGTTCACCCCGTCGAAACATGGTAATTTGTGTTATAACAATATTCAGCCCATGCAAGCCAATTAGACCAATGTTTAGGTTGTTCAGAAGTGAAGCAACGGAGATAAGTTTCTAAGCCTCTATTGATCACTTCAGTCTGGCCATCCGTTTGAGGATGTAAGATGAACTCATCTTCAAGGTCGTCCCTTGTAACTTGAACAACTCCCTCCAAAAATTGCTAGTAAAAAGTGGATCTCTATCACTTATAATGGAGCTAGGAACCCCATGTAGCCTCACAATGTCACGGATAAAAACCTCAGCCACAGTCTTAGCCGTGTATGGATGCTTGAGAAGTGAAAAATGGGCATACTTGGATAAACGATCAACTACCACCAAAATTACCTCATAACCTTGAGACTTAGGAAGTCCGGTAATGAAGTCCATGGAAATTTCCTCCCAAATCAGGTGTGGGATAGGCAAAGGCTGAAGTAGACCGGCTGGAGACATAGCCAAGTATTTATGTTTCTGACAAACAGCACATTCACGCACAAATTGCTGGACAGCAGCCCTCATTCCCAACCAAAACAGTCCTCCAGCCAACCTTTTGTAAATTTTTAAAAAACCTGAATGCCCTCCTGAAGGAGAAGGGTGATACTCTTGTAAAAATTGAGGAATGAGCACCGAGGAAGCTGATAGTACCAATCTATTTTTATAAAACAACAAATCATCCCTGAAGTGGAAGTTAGGTTTAGAACTAGGATCTAACATAAGTGCTGACATAATGGAATGTAGGACTGAATCCTCCTTGAGCTCTTTCCGAACTATATCCAAATCAAGCCAAAAGGGTGCTGAAATGGCTAAAAATAACAACTTGTCATCTTCCACCCTTGATAAAGCATCTGCTGCCCTATTTTGTTTTCCCGGTCGATAGATTACCTCAAAATCCAATCCCAACAACTTAGCTTGCTAGCATTGTTGATCTATAGAGGGTATACGCTGATCCAACAAATGCTTCAAGCTTTTATGGTCGGTGTAGACCTTGAAATGCCTTCCGATTAAGTAGTGCTTCCAATGCTGAATGGCCATAACCACTGCCATAACTTCCTTCTCATAAACAGATTTAGCATAGGTCGATTCAGCTAGAGCCTTGCTGAAGAAAGCTACTGGATGACCTTCTTGTACCAGGACAACCCCTATTCCTCTTCCTGAAGCATCACATTCAAGGGAAAATTCTTTAGTAAAATTTGACAAGGCCAAGACAGGTGCTGAAGTCAACTTCCTCTTCAATTCATCAAAAGCTTCTTGAGCCTCATCACTCCAGCTGAAGCCATCCTTCTTAGCAAGCTCCGTGAGAGGTTTAGCAACCTTCCTATAATCTTTAACAAACTTCCTGTAGTAACCCGGTAAGACCTAGGAAACCCCTCACTCCTTTGACACACTTAGGTATAGGCCATTCCAAAATACTTTGGATCTTTGAAGGATCCATTGACACACCTTCGAAGGAGATGATGTGGCCTAGGTAATCCACAGATTTCTGCCCAAAAATGCATTTCTTTTGATTGACCACCAACTGATTATCCAACAGCAGCAGTAACAAACAAATTAGATGCTCCATATGCTCATCCCAATCTGCGCTATAAACCAGAATATCATCAAAGAAAACCAAGACGAATTTCCGTAAGAAAGGTTTAAAAATAGAGTTCATAGTAGCTTGGAAAGTAGACGGAGCATTCATGAGGCCGAAAGGCATAACCAGATACTTATAGTGTCCCTCATGAGTCCGAAACCCTGTCTTATAGGTATCCTCCTCCCTAACTCTGATCTGGTGAAAACCCAACTTAAGATCCACTTTAGAAAAATATCTAGCCCCATGTGATTCTTCCATCAGTTCATCCATAACAGGTATTGGGAACTTATCTAGAATAGTAAGCTTATTTAAAGCGCGGTAGTCAACACACATTCGCCACGACCCATCCTTCTTCTTAACAAGGATAACCGGACTTGAGAAAGGGCTGATACTATGTTTTATGACCCCAGCCTCCAATAACCCACGGAT
>JANZLD010000005.1:25067025-25085179 GCA_026413575.1 Erythroxylum carthagenense | reverse complement strand
AAATACTACTGTCCGCTCCTAAGGAATGAAATACTGAGCTTCATGTTTATACTAAGAGGAAGACTCAATTGAGAAGTAGAGAACAACCTATAATGCACAGCCTCTCAAATCCCTCGAAGAAGGAACCTGGGACCAATTCAGGTAACCCTTATGCTACTTTACCCCTTATTGTGTCTAGTAATGATCAACATATACCTATTGACCCACAAATTACAAATAATATTCCTATTGATCTCTGTGCTGATAATTACCTACCCATAGCATTTAGAAAAGGGAAAGGGGCTTGCACCAATCATCCCATATCAAATTATATATCTTATGGGAAGCTATCACATACACAAACCATTTTTCTCTAAAATCACTAATCTGTTTGTGCCAAGAAACATTTAAGAAGCACTTCAAGATCCATATTGGGGATCAGCTGTTATGGAAGAAGTAAATGCTCTTAAGAAGAATAAAACTTGGGAACTTGTGAACTCTCCTAGAGATAAAAGTTTGGTAGGTTGCAAATGACTTTTCACTATTAAGTCTAGGGCCGATGGTAGTGTGGAAAGGTTGAAGGCAAGATTAGTTGCTAAGAGATTTACTCAAACCTATGGTATTAACTACCAATAGACATTTGCTCGTATTGCAAAGGTAAATACAATTCAAGTATTGCTATCCTTGGCTGTAAATTTTGAGTGGACTTTACATCAACTAGATGTAACAAATGTCTTTCTAAATGGAGACCTAGAAGAAGAAGTTTTTACGAGCTTACCCCCAGGTTTTGAAGATACCAATGGGAGAAATAAGGCGTGCAAGCAAAGGAAGTCATTATATGGACTAAAACAGTCCCCTAGAGCATGGTTTGACAGGTTTGGAAGGGCTGTGAAGAGTTACAGCTATTGTCAAAGCCAAAGCTGATAATACATTGTTCTACAAGCAGTCCAAGGCAAGTATGCAATCGATTCTTATTGTTTATGTAGATGACATTATCATAACAGGAGATGATATATCCGAAATAGTAGAGTTGAAGAAGAGATTAGCCAAAGAATTTGAGATCAAAGATTTTGGACGTCTAAAATACTTCCTCGGAATGGAATTTGCTAGATCCAAGGATGGAATATTTGTGAACCAACAGAAATATATTCTGGACCTATTGAATGAAACCGAATTACTAGGATGCAAGGCAGCTAATACTCTTGTTGAGACTGGTGTAAATTTTAGATCAGTTCAACCTTAAAATGTTATTAATAAGGAGAGATATCAGCAACTAGTTGGGAGATTAATCTACTTGTCACATACTAGACCTAATATAGCCTTTGCTGTGAGCTTAGTGAGTCAATTTATGCACTCACCAGGCCAAGAACATCTGGATGCTGTATACAAGATACTAAGATATCTAAAAGGAACTCCTGGGCAAGGTTTAATGTTTCGTAAGTAGAACAACCTTTAAGTAGAAGTCTATACTGATGCTGATTGGGCAGGGAGTGCTACAGATAGAAGATCAATTTCAGGTTATTGCACATTTGTTGGTGGTAACTTGGAGGAGTAAGAAACAAAGTGTGGTTGCATGAAGCAGTGTTGAAGCTGAGTTTCGTGCAATGGCACATGGAAATTGCGAAGTCCTAGGGATTAAAAGGGTACTAGAGGAACTACAGATTCCTATTTTAGTTCCTACGAAAGTGTATTGTGACAACAAAGCTACAATTTCAATTGCTCACAACCCTGTTCTTCATGATAAAACAAAACATGTGGAGGTTGACAAGCACTTCGTCAAGGAAACGATTGAAGAAGGATTAATTTGTGTTCCCTATATTCCAACATCATTGCAGGTGGCTGACATTCTTACAAAGGGATTACACAAGAGGCAGTTTAATGTTCTAGTTACCAAGCTGGCTATGGATGACATATACAAGCTAGCTTGAGGGGAAGTGTTGGGAAATATCCAGTTGGTTATTTCCTCGATATTATTACTCCTAAATAGTTAGGAAATCAGATCTAGTATTATGTACAAATATTAGGATATTATGTAAACATATTAGTTTCCTAGAATAGCCATCTCTATTTCTATATATACCTGTATCTATATACTGATGTAAAAGTGAGTGAAATACAAACAGTAGAGAATTTCTGCACATATAGACTAAAAAAGAAAAGGAAAAAGTTCTCCATTCTCTCCATTAATATTTGTATTAATTTCTAAACTGATAACTTTTCCTGCTCAACAAGCAAATTTAATACATCTGATTTATTGCTTTTTTCCTTAATATTTAAAGCATTGCTCTCCCTTGGTCCCCACCCCTTTTTTTTTCCCCCCACCAGATGAATTCTTGGATTGAGATATTCGTGTGTTTCAGTGAAGTTTGTAGGCTGTATATGAGCTAACCAAATACCAATTTTAGAACAAGTAGCTGTGAAGATACTCTCCCTCTCCCTCCCTCTCTATCACTCTCTCTCTCTCTTGGATAGATCAAACCCTATAACTGGCAATATACCTCAATCACAATGGATGGGAGCATTGTAGCAGTAAATGGGCTCATTTTAGAGGTCACTGAAAGCATCACTAACGCACTTGCTTTCTTCTTCTTATCCTTGCGAAGCAATTCTTCAATTATTGATAAAAAGCTATTTATCACTCTCTCTCTCTCTCTCTGAGCAGGAAGACACTTCTATATATAAGAATCATGCACACATTTGGATATGTTATGCCCCAAGTTTTTATGCTTTATAATGCATTGAAAATACAGAGCTTGCTTGCAGGGACGGAGCTACAATGGGAGCAAGTGGGGGCACTTGCCCCCAGTCTCCAAAAATTTTCACATAAAAAATTATTATTTTAAAATTTGATCCCATAAAAAAAATAAAATTTTGCTCCCATTAAAATTTTGCCGCCATTAACATAAAATTTAGCCCCCATTAAAAAAATCTGGATCCATCCTTGCTTGCTTGCATGGATGACTATTCTGTTGGTTTGTGTTTGTAATAAATCAAGCAAGAAAATGCTACACAGGAAACACAAGATTTATGTGGTTCGATAAGGATCCTATGTTCATATCTGTTCTAGAAGTTCTTTTAGGTCTTCTCTTACAAGTTAAATGAGGCAGAACACCTATTGATGTGGAAAATTGATGCAATAGATATAGATCTTAATCTTAAAAAGAATTACTTCAACAGAAAATATCCTATTCATATACAGAATTGGAGTTGTAGGCTCCAACTTCACACCATGCAAGAAGCATTTTCCCCTTGAGCCTTGCTCATTTGGTAGCAGTGAAATTGCCATACTAGATCTGTGCAGTGCCTCATTTTTCATAGGCATCATACGGAGCATATTCCTCCACATCTCCCAACTGTTTGATCTTGTTGAAGTCAGAATTTATTAAGAACGTATAAAAACATTTTCTTGAATTTTAAGAAATTTCCATGGAGTGAACTTTGATGTTCATTTATATATTACTTACTCCACTCTTTAGGTAGTGATTTTGAACCATAGTTTGCAACTGTGTAAGTGCTGAAAATATTGACAACATTGCAACTGAATGATGAAAAGGAAAAAGAAGCATCCATATTCAACGCCAAAAATCAACTGAACCTGCATTGACTTTGTCTGATCCTAAACCACAGCATGTCATGGGTGTGCTTTTTTGTGTTTATGCCAGTATACTTGATCTATTCCTAGTGCTTTATTTTAATTCTCATAGTAGTTGGTGTTCAAGCTCTATTGCTGTATCCCCTAGTCAACAATTTAAAATGGCTTTAGACTTTCTAAAATTGACCATTACATGGGGACTGCATGAATTCCTAGTTCATATTTTATATGCACATCTAGTTGTCTCACTTATGGATAAACCTTTCAAATTTCAGGTTTGAACCTGATATGCTTGCTTTCTCTGGATGTTACTATGGTGGGGGTGAAAAGGAGAAATTTGAACTTGGTGAAATTAGGAAGAGATGGGAAACGCTGCCGGTGAGAGTGTTATCTTTTGTGAAGTTTTCTTTTATAAGTAGAGAAGTGAGTCTCAACTCTTTCTTTCAAAGTTAGTTTTGTGAACTTTAAAGATTCTTGATAAGTATACTCTCTGTTTTCATTTTTGGATGTCAACTGTTAATATTTTCTTACAATCACGTTCAGAAAAGGGTAAAATTATGACTCTGTCATGCTTGATGACATCTTGTAATCTGACAAAAAGATTGTATTTGCATTGCAATAAATCAGGATTTAAGTGCTGAGGATGAGAGAGCGAGGGGAAAGTGTCCACTTACTCCTTATGAAGTTGGATTGATGTTGCATGCCCTTGGTTTTGCTAACGACACATATCTCTTTGTGGCGTCTGGGGAAATATATGGTGGAGAAGAGACCTTACAACCCCTCAGAGGACTCTTCCCAAACTTTTACACAAAGGAGTTGCTTGCTGATAAAGAACTAAAGCAATTTCTTCCATTTTCTTCTCGCTTGGCTGCCATTGACTACATTGTTTGTGAGGAGAGCGATGTCTTTGTGACAAATAACAATGGTAACATGGCCAAGATTCTTGCTGGTCGAAGGTGAGAAATATGACTGCTCTTATGTTTTGGGTACATATGCAGTGCTCCATTTCACATTTGCTAAATCTCTTATGGAAAAGAGAGAGAGTTGATCTTTGTTTGTTGTTGGTGATGTTAACTTCAATTCCTTGACAAAGTATGAATTTTTATATGGTTAATCATTATTAGAAACAACAGCAGTAACAGTCGAGTAAGACAGCAGGATTCTCTTATATTTTGGTAATGAAACTTGGAAGTTCAACTGCATTGGTCACAAATGGTAAGAATTTGTTGATTCTAGAGATTCATGTTAATTTGTTCTTGAATAGCTGTGTCAAATTGGATTGGTTATAGCGTGCTAAATCAGGTTGTTCATTTAAGTGTAACTGATGTGTTTTTCCAGATTGGTAAAAATTGTTGCTGTCCTCTTTAGAGATCCTGTATTAATTGGTATTTGCTGTTTTCATACGATGAACACAAGGAGGTATGCAGGGCATAAGAGAACCATCAGACCCAATGCAAAGAGACTCAGTCCATTGTTCATTGCGAGGGAGAAGATGGGGTGGAGTGAATTTTCCAAAAAGGTTAAATCAGTACAGAGGGGATTCATGGGGGAGCCCGATGAAATAAAACCTGGTAGAGGTGAATTTCATGAATATCCAGCATCTTGCATTTGTGAGAAGCCTTTGAGCAATGATGATGCATCCGACAAGGAAAAAGGGCAGCTATTTGGTCAAGTTCGGGTTGCTTGAAGTATGCTGTGGAAATTCAGAGCCAGGAAAAGCTGTAAACTGTTGCAGAAAAGGGACTGGAATCTTGCAGACTAAAGGATCCAAAGAATTGGACCAAGACATGCGAAAGGCAGACCTTAATTGTTAGTTGTGGTGATTTTGGTTCTCAACACCAACTTTGACATGTTGGCACCGATTTCATTTTCAGATGCTTTAGAAATTAAACCTCCTATTATGGTATCTTGATTTGTAATACAAAATGAATCTGTGTATAGAAAATTCGATACATAGCTCTAGGAAAATGCGTTCTGTAACATGCAAATAAGAGTTTTGAGCTCTTTTGCATGCTCAATGAGAGTCCGTCAAACGCGACATTCATCTTAACATGCCTTTGGGTGCATGTTCCCAGACCTTGAGATAAAAGGTCGAGGATTATGTTTATACACCAGCATCCTGTAGAAGTGTTTTTTTTTTTTTTCCCAATCCAAATGGAAATATAACCATAATACCAAAATTAAGCGAAAAGGGACACCACTGCTGGTGGCTGAAGCAATTACTTTATGTTCGGTAGGTGCCCTATTCCAATTGTCAGCAACCGCTAAGTTCCAGTAAATAAAAATTACAAAAAATGCGCACTGAAATATCCTACACGAACGCCTAAGATGAAAAGAAAGATCATTAATTGTGAAAATAATAAATAAAAATGACATTCCCAGAGGTTTAACAATAAAAGAAGATGATCACAGAGCTTCCTGCATTTTCAAGCCTAGCTACAAGGACAATTTCCATTTACAAACTGTTACAGAAGATGTCTAAAAGATCATATCATGATTTTGTGAAAAGCTACAATAGATATGAACATCTATCTGCTACATCTCATAATTAAAGGAAGCAAGAATTTCCATTCCTAGCTATCTACCCTACTACAAATATACAGAAAGCTATCCTGATCTTTTCTTTCGTCCAGTGAGCATCCAGCTTCTTTCAACTACATCTCACATTTTGAAGAGCTTTCAATCATGCTTATTCCCTGCAACAATGGAGTTAGCTCCATATATGCTTGATGAAATGGAAACACATAGAGAAAGAGACTACTATATCAGCATTGTGGTCTTTGAGATCATACCTCTAGAAGTAATCCTATTTTTGTGACTTTTATCATGCGACGTGGTCAGACTTTTTGAGGCCATCAAAGAGCTTTGTAGGCCTTCCAGCAGCTATAAACAAGAAGAAAAGAAACTCATCAAGGCACTCAATCAAAAGGCATGTTAACTTTTCAAGCTTTTCAACAGTCTTACGAAAAACTTAAGAATAAAAATAAGCTACATTTTCCACATTCCAATATCAATTATCAAATATTAATCATAATAGGATCCAAGTTCAATCGAGAGTAAATGTTATTTAAGTTGAGAAGAAAGTGAAGTCCCATTCATAAGCCCTAAATGGATGAATTGTGATGAAGGACAAAACAAGTGGGCATGATTTATAATGATAAAGATGAATAAATTACCAAATATGTAATTATTTAAAGCAACAAAATGGGTTATTTTGAAGGGCTTTAAATTCTAATCTTAACACTTACTCTAGATGTTGGTTGAATTCTGCGGTTGGATCTCCGAGGTTCAGTAGCATCAAGTGCTGATTTTGAAGCATTACTACTGAAAACTTTGTCCTCGATTTTACCCATCTTTCCACCAATAGGAGCAAGTTTTCTTTTACTTCCTCTTTCAGGTTTCACGTTTAATGACGGCACTTTTTTGGAGGAAAGAGTATCTGATTGGAGGGCTACTGAAGAAAACATGACTGGACCCTCCGCTCCCTCTGAACCAGAAAGGGATTGCATGTTCACTAGGTTATGTTTCTCTGCAGCATTTTCAACATGAATCACAAAATCCTTGGTCTTTGCAATGTGATCTGCACTAGCACCTTCAGCAATAACAGAAACCTGAGAACCTGATAGATTGTCCTTCTGAGAAGAAATTGTTCGCGTGGAAGCATACTGAAGTTTTCCAGACTTGAGAACTTTGGGCTTAGGAACGACAGCTTGCTTCTCATTTGATTCAGCTTTGGAATTATTTTTCCACCCTTGTAATCCTGATGCCTGAAATCTCGTGCGTTTGGTGAACTTAGTTGAATCATTTGGTTCATTAACTTTACCACTTCGATCTGAAACATAATGCTTACTGACTTCCATGAATTTTCTTTTCTTTCCAGGCTTAGGTATTCCAAAAACAACTCGTGATCCTTCTTTCTGCAACCCAGTCCGAGTCATTCTCAATGTATCCAGTTTACTATCATCTCTACTTCCCTTTCCGATGTTGAATATTCTATCATCATCAGATATATCCAGTAGTGTTGGTTTACTGGGCTTATCTAATTCCTGAGCGTCAAGTATTTTTGACATCTTATCCTTTCCCTTGGCCTCCACAGCAGCCGCCTGAACCCTTGGTCGCTTCTCTTGTGGTGTATCACCCTGAAATTTAAAGGCAGTACAACAGTAAGTTAAAAGTCTAAAGCAAATATCAGGGAAAAATAATCAGGGGGTGTGGCAGGGGGAAAAGAGGCAAAAGTGACAACCACCAGGTGAGCAGCATGATCACTATCTCTCAAACTGGACCATTCAATCCATTCTCCATCTTTCCACATAAGAGACGACCTGAGATGCCATGCTCTAACTAATGATGTTTCACTTTGTGCTGCAAGCAAAACAGCAAAAAACACATTTCAGGCAAAGAAATTCTATAGTTCAGCAAAAGAACATCACTAACGTAGAGATTATTGAATAGCATTACAGAAGCCTTGATTACACACCTGGAAAATGGACAGTCAACATAGTACCATCTGTCTTGTTCTTTTCAGTGATAATCCCTTCCCACCAGCTGACAGTTTAAGAAAAAATTGACCAGACAGGTAAGAAAATTCTTGAACATAATACAGAACTCAAAAATAGAGAGTTCATGATCCTTGTGAGGACAAGCCATACACCATTTAAACCGAATCTTTAGAATGACGATGGAAATAGTAACTTACTAGTCAAGCATCTAGAAAAATACTTAATAAACCCAGTTGATTGCACTTCTTAGAAGACAATCAGGAAAAATAAACCATAGATGTAATCCACTTCTGTTGTAGCACTGTATATGCTAAAGCTGATCATCTTTTCTAGATTTGCCTATCCGGCCGATGACGTGGTTCTATTGATTCCTTTCACCAACAATTAATATACGAATCTGGATCATGAAATTATAAGGCTTAGACTAGCCTTTTTACTGCTAATTATCAATCTAATATGCATACGTCATGCACACTCAAACTTCAGTGTCTCATCAGACTATGTTAAAGACCATGCAATAATAAATTTGGCATATTCTTAAGAGAATATTGTTTGTGCAGAAAGAACAGCTTCTGTATCCTTTAGGAGAAATCACAATCAAAAAAATAAATAAAAATGATTTTGAAAATTATTACATTAGATAGTTTTGAAAATTAAAACAATAGATGATTCTGAGTAGCATAATTTATTTCTATGCACAACCAAAATGCCACATAATTACAGGAACCCTACAATACCTAACACTCTCCAAAACTTTCATAGGAACTTAACTAATGGCTTTTGAGTGATTTAGCTATATCAGTCATGTGAACTGTAAAGATAAATATTCAAATGTATACCTATCTTGCATCCATGCGTCAACTCTATCACCGACAGACCATGTATAATCTCCAATGGCAACCCTGCGTCTCTTTCTTGTTCCTTCAGATAGTATTGCTGCAATAGGACGAGTTATCCGTATCTTGGGCACTGCATCTCCTTCACTGAAAAGTGACACCCATTCCTTCAGCTTCTCCAATCCTGCCCCAAATCAAATAGTTGGTAAAAATGAACAACTGCCTAGAAACCTAAGCACTGAAGCATTATCCATCGTACTCTGTTCCCAAGAAGTATTTACCACTGATGGGGAACAAAGGTATTAGCAAAATCTTCAGCATTAATGGCTGACGAAATTCAACCAATCCAAAAATATGCACAGTTAAAAGTAGCTTACCTTCAGCAGTTCTCAGTTCATCATACTCAACATGAGCCATCCCATCCTTTAGACTCAACACATTGGCTGAGAACCAGGCTGATTTAAATCCATTCCCATCTTTGAAAACCTATAGAAGTTATCACATTACTGAAAGGCGAGGAAAGAAATAATTTATAAAAGATATTTTTGTTACGAACATTAAACAAGGGGACCCTCTAAACAGTCTCCAAAACCTAGATGGTAAATAAAGAAAGCAAGTAACATCACAAGTGCATGTGCCTCAACATGATGAAACTATTGTTGGAAATTGTCAAACCTCAACATGGGAACCCTCCTTGATACTATTTCCATTTAACAAATCTGTTTTCACAATTTCATTCTGAAGAGTTGAGGAAGATGTTAATCCATTCTCCGATTCAGGAATCACTCCAATAGTCTTAGATAAATCCAAATCTTTCCTGCCCTTTTGTGACCTAGTATCCTTTGCAGTGGCTGCACCACCACCACACATGACATCTACCAGTCTCACATCATCTTCACAGGTCTCTCTTGAAGCAGGAAACTTCAAATAATTCATACTCTGTGATTTTTTCTTATTTGATGGACCCTCTCCTAAGTGTCTGGAAGAAGTATCTGGACCCTCAGATCTATCTGTTTTCAGATTTTCTCTACTGATATCAACAAACATAGAACCTGTTGTAGAAATTAGTTGAGCTACTTTATGGGAACACTCTGAACCCGATGCTACAGCTTCATCCAAAGACAAATTATCACCCATGGAAACTATTTTCCCAGCTTGAGATACAGCCTCTGCAGCCAATTCTGCAGCTTTAACGATAGCATCCATGTTCTCAGCTTGTTTTGATGCCGCAGAAGTAGCTTCAACCCTCATTCTGGCAGCCTTTCTTGCAGCGACAAGGATGGAGCTAGAGTTATTTGCTGCATCATCTTCCTCCAAGAGGGATGGAGTTGCTTTTCCCATGTTATTAACACAATCAGAAATTGGAACTGCACTGCGTTGATCATGGTTGCCATAACTACTAGACACTACAGCTTCGTCAGCCATCAATTTTGCTTGCAATGCAGCATTAGAAGCGACATTGGCAACTGCAGCTGCTGCCTTTGCCACAGCAGCAGCAGCTGCTACTGCAACAGCTGAGGATGCCAATTTGCTTTCAATATCTGGTAGCAATCCAATTTTTCTTTGCTTCTCCAGCTTATTCCATATTTCCTGACTGTGACCAACAGCAGCAGCAGCAAAAGCAGCAGCATCCTCTGCCTTCAATCTTGCTTCATTTACTTTAGATAGAGTCTCATCAGACAAAACAGTCCTCCTGTCTGTCCTTTCGTCCACTTTACTCAGGTCTGCAGTAGAAGAAGGCACAGATGTAACAACTTTCTCAGGAGGCGGTTTAGAAACAAAGCTAAGAGGGGTTATGGTGGTAACAGAAGTAGATACATGACTTGCAACAGCAGAAACTGAAACTGCTTCTGCTTGAGGCAGAGGATTCAGAATATTCTGGCCAGGAGTCCCACAAACTGAAGCCTTTTTTCTTTTCCTGGTCTTGGAATCAGCAGACGGTTGATCAGATGAAGCTGTCATTTTTTGTAAATCAGGTAGAGACACACCAGAAAACATGCCAGAAGCCCCAGTCTGCACCACAGGACCAGAGAAAATGTGCTTTATGCCAGAGGAATGAGGAAAGGATGATTCCTTTATACGTGTCAATTGAACAGTTTCAGTTATGGGTAACTGCACAGGGAAACGACCACTTGCATCAAATGCAGCAGTCTGTGGGGAAGCAACCCAAGGAGCACAAAAAAGTGCCTGAGACATCCAGGAGGGGTTATGTCCAGTAAAACTCCTTATAGGCGGACTTTGAAGGGGATGCAAAGGGGAAAGTGCTCGTTGATAATCCATAACTGGAGTCCTAGTTATGACACTTGATTGCAAGGTTTCACTAGATGGGGTTGGTAAGCTCCAAAGTGGTGAAGAAAATGGTACAAGAGGGTTTACAATTGCTTGATTCCCCTTGCTGCTAGCTCGTCCAACAGGAGTTGATAACACTTTGTTTTTGGGTGCACTTTGTTTAATTGCTTGATCAGGAACTCTAGCACCTATTAACCTCAACCCTTGCATGGTTAGTAAGTCAACCAATCAATTCAATAGTAACCCAAAATAAGAAATTAGTAAGATACCTGAGCGTGACTGCAAAGGTGTCTCAGGAGAAGTAAAATGAGACTTCTGACCATGAAGCCTTTCTATACATGAATGCCATGCGTTCTCCCAAATGCTCCTACCACCATCTACAGCATGTCATAATAAAGTGATTCATAAAATGAAAAGTGGATAGAAAATAACCAGGGGTAACATAAGAAAAAAGAAAGCACTGACCAGGTCCTCCAAAAGCCGATATCATATATGCTTCATCAGGTACTGTCCCTTGACTGCAGGATAATTGCAACAATCATTAAAAGTTGGAAAATTGCACAATCATTAAAAGTTGCAAAAGAAAGGCAATCAACCAATGATAAATTCTTTTACAAAATACATCAGAAATAAAATGCTATATTTATGGGGGGTGGAAGTTAAAAACATGACGTACATCAAAGATCCATAAACAAAGATCTGAGCCCGCAACTGCACTTGTTGTAGATCTGTGAAAGGTTGTTGAAATATTGCCGATGTTGAAGTAGAAGAACTCAAATCTGGCAGGTTAGTAGTTGATGCTGCAAGAACAAAGGGTTTTAAGCTGGAGGAGTCTACATGTCCATAACGCTGCATCTCATTTGGCTGCACAAGTTGAGAAAGCACAGATGGATTGAGTGTTACACTGGCTAGTTTATCTCCCCTTTCTATTCTCACAGGTGCTGGTTCTTTGGTAGTTCCTTTTTTAGAAGTTTCTTTTGCTGTGGCCTTACCAGATGATCGCCTTGGTTTACGTTCCGTGTTACGTTTAGATCCACTAAGTGCTATCACTCCTTCGGGTGCCTTTTGACTTCCATGCCAAAGTTCTTGACCAGCCTTGGTATTTGATTGGTCCAAGCCAGAAGTTGAAGGAGTTCCATCCACAATCTATGAGAGGTGCCAAATGAAAAATGAAGAATAAACAGATGCGAACCATGTGAAGTGTAATTGTAAAAATTATACAAATAAATGAGTTGATATCTATTCTGTTAACTCATTCAAGAGAAGAGCTTTTGCCACTTGAGGTTTCCTATTTGTCGTTTTTCACCCTGCCTTTCTGGGTGGTTGAAAGAATAACCTAATCCCTGGAGACTTTGTATGGCTTAAATCCAACAAAATGTGTTTACTGAAGACGCAATCTGTAGAAATCTAAATTTCCTACTTTCCTATCTCAAAATACCAAGCTGGAATGGGACAAAAAGCTTATTTTCAAAATTTTCATAACTAGGACAATGTTGTAAAGCAAGTTTCCAAAAAGAAAAAGATTTCCATACAGTTTTTTGGCAGTTTCAGAGTCCACGAAAGAATTGCAATAAGGAAAAGGTGCAAAATTAGCCTACTAAGTACACCATTGAAAGCAAGATAATAGTTTGTGAAATAGTCAGACTTTCAGATTGAAAGAAGCACGTACTGTTTTGCTAGTTTGTTTAAGGGAAACTGGGCGCCATTTTGCTGAATCTTCCTTCTTAGGTGTATCCGCAGGTGGATTAACCTCAAACGTGAAGCTCTTCTCATCTACAAGCGTATCATTTTTCTTAGGATCACCAGAAGCAGATGAAACATTGCTTATATTAACATCTGTGAACCCTTTCTCCCCATCCATGACATTTTCATTCTGAGAAATTTCAGCAGTTCTACCAACAGCAGAAGAAACACTAACTTGCTGACTGTGATTTCCTCCGCATTCTAATGCAAAAAGTACATCTTGAGACATAGAAATTGCAGGAATAAAGAAGTTTGAAAGCTCCCCACATAAGATGTAAATTAACAAGCCATGCAACATAACAAACAAACATTAGCAAATAGGGAAATTTAAGTCACTTACCACTTGTAATTGGAACAGCAGCCTGCCCATAATTTGTAACCTCAGTATCTGTTACAGCTTCATTCTCTTGCAGATCTTTTAGATCAGCAAAATGGGCAGACTCTCTGAGGGCAGAAGGCCCAGCTCCAGTGTCTATAACATAAGAAATTATTAGAGAACAGAAAGTATGATATGAATTTTTGAGAAAGAATATGTAAACACTTGTCCAGCGGTTGTAGTTTACTGGAAATTCAATCTTTAATCACTTCAGTAGCAAGTTATCCATATTTGCATGTAGTCATGCCCGTTCACATGTGGATCCCAAGTACAACATAAACATAGGAGCAGATTAGATGGATAAGTCAAACAGCAACAGAAGCAAATGCCATCTAGAAAATAGGTCCATCAAAGAGTAATAAGTTTAGAGGGAAAGAGAACGACCATTAATCCTTTACTTAAGCATATGGAGCTAGAGATGAGATAACACAGTTTACAATATGCATGTACTAAGCACAATACAACAATCTTCATACACATACTGTAGCACTGACAAAGACTCACCAGAAATATTTTGGGATTTCTTTTCATCAATTACTTCTACAACTGATTCAGCACCTTCTCCATTTCTTTCACTTGAATCACAAAGTACTGGGCACACTTCCATGACCTCCATGTTCTTTTGACTGCCTTTTTTACTTACTACTGCTTGAGCTTCGCCATGGTTTTCTGCTTTACAAGCATCAAATGTTAACAAAGACTGATCACCTTCTAGCATCTGACCAGAAGCACCAGAATCACTGATCTTATTAGATGCCAAGGCAGGTTGTAGACCAGCTCGTAATTGATTTGATGTCTTGGAATCTGATGTGTGTTCTTTGGTTGAAACCCCACCCAACGTACCTTTGTCCTTACCAGAGTAGGCATACCCCACCAAGGGTAAAGGTGATTTTTCAATTCCAACATGATCCAGAAGTACATCACCAGTGATGGCGTGCCCAGCACACCCAGTGATACCACCTATATTATCTACATAAACAAGTTAGCACTTTAAACAACTGGGGCAAAAACTAAATAATTCTTGAAACTTATGGTCAGTACAACTACTCACCTGTTTTTTTTTCAGCAGCAGAATCAGACACTGATTTTGTGCCTAACGACTTGTTTTTGCCACCATCATCAAAGCACATGGTCTCAACCCCTCTCTCTATGATGAGAGACTGATCAACAACAGAATCCATGTTACAGCTGTCTGAAGGCAACTCTGTGCTTTTGTTTCCTGCATCCGGAATATCTTGGTCACACACAGGAGTATCAACCTGCTCAACAAGACTACCTGTTCTGCAAATTGGCGTGGATTCAGCCATTACTGTAGATGAAGCATGACTCTTTCCATGCTTTCCTCCAAGAAGGTCAGCTGAAGAACTAATCACAGCCAAGCTGGAACAACCACCCCCATAGCTAGTGCTACTATCCACTTTTCCTTTTGAAGTTTCAGTTTCCTCCTTAGACAAAAGAGGTGCAGTAGTATTACTTACCACCTTTGTGCTAGGTAATGGAGAACCATCAGAGTCATCCACTTCAAGTCTCTGCATAGCAACACAGCCCTTTGGTTCTACCTCATGCATAGATACCCCAGACTGATCAGCATTCTCTAAATTTTCAAGAGAACCAGAGTCATGTTTTGACATAATGCTTACTGGTTCCTCTGAATTACTCAAGTTAGTTCTATCAAAATAAGAAGAACCACTTCCAGACAAATCTGTCTCCACGATTCGATCATCCCTCTGAAGCCCCTGGATAATCTGATGCTGCTCCTCCTGGAGCTCACTGTTGGTATCTGGAACATTCATGCTGTCACCAGCTGCCTTGTTCCTAAACTTCAGATCCTCACTTAGCTCATCACCACCCCTAATAGTGTTTCCTGAAAATAACAATCTGCAATCAGCCTGCATCTCTGAATTAGAAGCCATTTCTTTCCTGTCATCCAAAGACATAGTAACTACATCGTCAACTTCCCTTCCACTAACATCATTACCTGCATCATCAGTCCCCAACCTCCTCTCAGTGACAGGTACGTAGCCATCAGCGGTAAGAGAAGTTAGGTCAATTGAAACCCTACTACCAGAAAGGCTATTCTCAAGAGTATTATCATTCAATGCACGAGCATTATCCAGAGCCTCGTGTGGTGGTCGTGAATGCTGTAAATCTGAAATAACACCAACATCAGACTGTGTGCTATTATCCTGCTTCACATTAAGCTCCATTGGCTTTACTATACAACCTAGTTCATCACAGGAATCTAATTCTTTATTGCCTGTTTGCACTGGGACAATTTCTTCCTGGCCAACAGATTTTAATAGCATCTCAACAGATTCTGAGGAAGCAGCCTCTGACCAAACATTGTTGTGCCTTGAAATTGGGCAAGACTCTGCTGCACTTGAGTTGAACTGTATCCTGCTATTACTGTGGGAGAAATCTTCAATCCACGGGTTATCTCCGTTGCTTTCAATACCAAGAAAGATCTCGGTTTCCGCCAAACCATCAAATCTCAAAGATCCATGAACAGGTTCATCAAAATCAAATTTGGGAAGAGCATATGGCCGTAAAACAGGTGGAAAATTGTTGCTCCCTTCAGTAGCTAAATGAAGATTCTGGCTCTGAAAATCATTGTCATCATAATCCATGGGTATATGCCTGCAACAGTAAGAGATTAAAGAGAGAGAGGAGGTGAGAAAGAAGGAGAGAGACTGAGAGAGTATGCCCACAAATTGCACTAGATGTATAGATCACATGTTGAGGCTAGAAGGATACCCTGCCACAGAAAAAGCTGAAAAAAGAATGATCCCGCACGATGAACCAGCTACAAATACTTCAATAATTACAATGACAATATACACAAACTATGATCATGTCAAGATTAATGTAGACATACACAGGAAAAATATAAAAACTACTTTTTCTACCAAGTCCTTTTCATAAATCCAATGAAAGTAAATCAAATCACACCAAATGTTCTTTTTTTTGGTGTATGTTCTGCAAATAATTGCAAGAGAACTTGCTCAAGTACGTACTATGACCACTTGACCCAATTTGACATCATATATGATTTTTAGTGGAAAAAACAGGACATAAGAACCTTCTAATTATACAACTAATTGAGCTCCTATTTCTATTTTGAAGCAATTTGCTTAGTAAACACAATCAACATGATATCACAAATGGAACAAAAGAAAAAGCTAAATTTTGCACTATAAGTAGAAAAGGTAGAAAAGTAAAGTTTGTTAACTAAACTTCATTAATATCAAAACCACCAAAGTTTGGAGCATATCAAATAAAGGTAAAAGACTATGAAACAAATGATAAAACATTCCTTTTTTACCTCTTTAAAATTCTCGAAACAAGCTGTATCTTCACATTAATAACTAATGCCACTTACATCCTTAATCGCAGTTCAAACAACTATACAACTGAAGAACATATCCAACATGTTCCATAACACAACACTAGGAAAGGGGCAGAGAAATGAAAAGAACACTACTAATTCGGGACAAATTGCAGTAATGCAATACTGAGTCTAGCAACTCCCAAATCTTGCTGTATTTAAAACCCCCCAACTTGACCAGTAGATCGCCAAACATTTAAACAGAAACCAACCATAAGGAACTATGTTTCTTTATTCTATAGAATAAATGGAGCAGTTTTATTTAATGAAAAAGTAATAATAACAGAGAACAATGGATACCTTAGAGAAATTTTCAGTAGGATTAGAATTTCCACAATACTAGATTTGCTTTCTTTTGAATAGTAAAATTGACTAATAGTAATAAAGGATTGAATCCATAAGGATATGTTATGTTGTCATATACCCATTAGGATAAAGATTTGTTATGTTATCGTATATCCATCAGGATTTATTTCTGTTTTATGTTATTTTAAGTTTCCTAGTTAGGAAGGTTTTCTTGTCCAGCAAGAAAAAAGACAATAAGTTAGCTTTAGGAAAGGATTTCAATCAATCCTTTTCATACTAGAATTAGGACTCTTACATACAATACCACGTTAGGGATATAAAAAGGAGAGTTAACAAATGTTTAGGTACCCCCGAAGCATTATTATTCTAATAAAGATTCTGCAATAAATTCTCCTGAGAGAGTGTTTTTCTCATGTTGATTAAATCCTAAGTTTTATGCTTAGATTTGGTTCCAAGATTAACCTAAAATCTCTACCTAACTACTTCCACTGTGCAGTTGGTATCAAAGCATTAAAATCCATTTTTCCCTGAATTACTTTCCTAGTGCCTTTCCCCAGTTTGTTTCTGTTCCACACCACCAGCCCATCTTCCAGCCCTACCAACCCAGAAAATTTTTCCTGGATTTCTTTCCTAGTGCCTTTCCTTAGTTTTGTGTCTGTTCCACACCCTCCAGCCCATCTTCCAGCCCTGCCTTTCCTCAATTTTGTTTCTATTCCACACCCTCCAACCCAGCTTCCAGCCCTACCAACCCAGAAAATTCACCCAAAACCTAGAAAAGTCGAACCAAAAGTTTTCAATCTTGACCAACCAATACACATGAATGATCAAGGAAATAACCAGAGATTTGACGAAGTTTTGGAGGCTATTAATGGATTAGCGACTCGTATGGATCAACTTATAACCATTATGGGCCTTAATCAAACCAATAATGGAGGAATACCACTTACGGGAGCTCAAGGAAGAGGTTTACCTCAACTCCAACCTATTGGTAGATCTAATCTACCAAGGAATGCAAAAACTAGGAGAGCTCACAGGCAGAATCAAATGCCTCTTACGGAATATAGTTCAGATAAAGAAATTCTAAACCAAGACCAACCAAGAAGAGGCCAAAGGGGTAAAGATGATTACAAGATTAAAGTTGAAGTCCCT
>JANZLD010000005.1:25056599-25067020 GCA_026413575.1 Erythroxylum carthagenense | reverse complement strand
TAGTGGAAATCTAAGCATTGAAGGCTTTCTTGATTGGATTGATGAGGTGGAAAGTTTTCAAGAGATGATGGAAGTCATAGATAATAAACTAGTGCAAATTGTGGGCTATAAATTAAAAAGTGGTGCTAAAGTTTGGTAGAGTAATCTTCAAAAGAATCGGGAGAGGAACAGAAAACCACCAATCAGATCTTGGAGAAATTGAAACAAGCCCTTTTCCATAGATTTTTACCCCCTGATTATGAGCTGCACTTATTTGATCTTTATCAAAGTTGCATCCAAGGGTCTAGGCTTGTGGAGGAGTATCATTCTAAGTTCTTGAGGCTGGCAGCACGCAATAATCTTGAAGAATCCGACATGCAATAAGTTTCAAGGTATCTTAGAGGATTAAGATCATCCATAAGTGAAAGGCTTGGAATGCATGCTATTGGGAATATAGAGGAGGCCTACCAATTGTCCTTGAGAGATCAAAAGATGGAAAAGGCACCTAAGAGGTTTGAATACCCTAGGAGATCAACTCAACCAATTCAAAATGAAGTGGTAGGAAAGGAGAAAGCATTAGTTGAAACATTGAAAATTGATAATTCCCCTAAAGATCTAAGAGTGGACAAAAGGAAGCCTTTTGAAGGAGCTGGCAACAAAGTAGAGGAGTTCATAAGGGTTCCAACCCATATGCACCACCAAAAATAGACGTGTTATAAATGCCGGAAGTCTGGATATATCTCTAGCAATTGTCCTAAGAGAAAGATGGTCAACGTTGCTGAAAAAGGAAACTACCTTAATAAAGGTGAAGAAGATTTGGAAGAGCTTCAAGAAGAGGGAGAAGAAGAAGAGTTTGCTGAAGAATTTGCCGAGGACAGAGTTAGTCTTGTGATAAGGAAGATACTTTGTTCATCTAAAACTAAGGAGTCACAACAAAGGAGAAGCATTTTTAGATCCTTTTGCATTGTTAATGGTAAGGTGCGCAACTTGATTGTAGACAATTGTAGTGATGAGAATTTAGTGGCAAGAAAGATGGTGGATCATATGAAGATCCCTACTGAGAAACATCCTCATCCCTACACCATCAGTTGACTTACTGTTGGGCCAGCATTGAGAGTAACTGGAGTATGTCAAGTTCCTATTTCCATAGGAAAATCTTACAAGGCTACTATTTACTGTGATGTGGTGGACATGAATGCAAGTCACATACTCCTAGGAAGGCCATGGCAATTTGACATGGATATTACTTATAGAGGAAGAGATAATATCATCTCATTCCAATGGAAAGTCAAGAAAGTGACCATGCTGCCCACAAATGCAGCCTTTGATAGGCCAAAGACTTTCAGAGAGGAGGGAAAGACATTGTTGACCCTTAGTGGGCAAGACTTTGAGAAGGAAGTTAAGGAGACAAGAGAGGTTCATGTCTTGGTGGTAAAGAACCAATTATTGGAGGAGAAAGAGGAGGAGAACGGAGCTAATTCAGATCTGGTCCAGCCGCTTTTGGAGGAGTTTTCAGATCTGATCCGGTCCAAATTACCTAATGAATTGCCTCCTATGAGAGATATTCAACACCACATTGATCTAGTACCTGGAGCTAAGCTTCCTAATCTGCCCCCTTATAGAATGAACCCTAAAGAAGCTGTTATTCTAAGAGAACAAGTGGAAGAATTGATGAAAAAGGGCTTGATCCGAGAAAGCATGAGTCCTTGTGTTGCTCCTACACTTTTGACACCCAAGAAGGATGGATCGTGGAGACTATGTGTTGACAGTAGAGCCATCAATAAAATCACCGTGAGACATCGTTTCCTATTTCTAGATTGAATGACATGCTTGATTAACTCTGCGGTTCTCAGGTATTCTCTAAACTTGACTTGAAAAGTGGTTATCACCAAATACGGATCAGACCTGGGGATGAGTGGAAGATTGCAATTAAAACGAAAGAGGGGTTGTCTGAGTGGCTAGTCATGTCCTTTGGGTTGTCCAATGCCCCTAGCACTTTTATGAGACTCATGAATCAAGTGCTTAGACCTTTTAATGGAAAATTTGCAGTTGTTTTTTTTTTTAATGATATCCTTGTCTATAGCAAAACAATTGAAGAGCATCTAGTACATTTGAGGAGAGTCTTGTCTGTTTTTACAACACAATAAGCTTTACCTGAACTTGAAGAAATGCAGTTTCTTGACTAGCAAGCTACTATTCTTGGGGTATGTGGTTAGTTCTGAAGGAATTCATGTGGATGAAGAAAGGTGAATGCAATTCGTGAATGGCCTACCCCTAAGAATGTTAGTGAAGTTCGATCTTTCCATGGGCTAGCTGCTTTCTACAGGAGGTTAACTAGAAACTTAAGTTCAATTATAGCCACTATCACAGAATCATGAAGAAGGGAAAGTTTGATTGAAATGAGGAAGCTGAGGAAAGTTTTGCTTTGATTAAGGAAAAACTCAGCACTACTCCTATCCTAGCCTTATTGAACTTCAATAAGCTTTTTGAGGTTGAGTATGATGCATGTGGAGCAAATATTGGAGCTGTTTTATCTCAAGAAGGCTGACCAGTAGCTTTCTTTAGTGAGAAGTTTAACGATACAAGGAAAAGATGGAGTACCTATAATTAGGAATTTTATGCAGTTGTAAGAACATTGAAACATTGGGAACATTATTTGATTCCAAAAGAGTTCATTCTTTACGCTGATCATCAAGCTTTAAAGTTTCTAAACAGTCAAAAGCACTTGAGTAATATGCATGCCAGATGGACTACTTTCTTACAAAAATTTCCTTTTGTTATTAAACATAAATCTGGTGTGACTAACAAGGTGGTTGATGCACTTAGTAGGAGGACAGTATTGCTTTCTACTACATCCTAAGAGGTAGTTGGATTTGAAGCTTTAAAGGAGCTTTATGAGGATGATGAAGACTTCAAGAACATGTGGTTAAAGTGTATTCAGAAGCAGCTTGCTGGTGAGTTCCACATTACTTATGGTTTTCTTTTCCACGGTAACCAACTTTGTTTTCCTCATATTTCTCTTAGAGAAAAGTTGATTCGTGATGTGCATACTGGAGGATTAGCCGGTCACATGGGAAGGGACAAGACCATTACTAGTCTTGAAGAAAGGTTCTATTGGCCTCAGTTGAAGAAAGATGTTAGGAACTTTGTGACAAGGTGCTATGCTTGTCAAACTGCCAAAGGAAGATCCTAGAATACAAGGTTATATATGCCACTCCCTATCCCGGAAGATATTTGGGAGGACTTGCCTATGGACTTTGTCCTTGGACTACTTAGAACACAAAGGGGAGTTGATTCTATTTTTGTAGTAATTGATAGATTTTCCAAGATGGCGCATTTCATTACATGTAGGAAGATTGCCGATGCATCTAGTGTGGCTAGACTATTCTTTAAAGAAGTGGTAAGGTTGCATGGAATTCCTAATGACCAAGATTCGAAGTTTCTTAGTCACTTTTGGAGAACTTTGTGGAGGATGTTTGATACTTCTTTAAACTTTAGTAGCACTGCTCATCCACAAACAGATGGTCAGACTGAGTCACTTAATAGGACTCTTGGAAATCTATTGAGGAGTATTTGTGGAGACAAGCCTAAGCAATGAGATTTAGCTCTTACTCAAGCTCATTTAGCTCTTACTCAAGCTGGATTTGCCTACAATAGTGTTGTCCATAGTGCTATTGGTAGATCACCATTTTCCTTGGTATACTTAGAAAGTTCCAAAGAGTACTATTGATCTGATAAAACTTGCGAAGTTACCAAACTTAAGCATAGCAGCTGAAAACATGGCCAAACAAGTGAAGAATGTGCAAGAGGACGTTCGAGAGAGACTTGAACGGACTAATGCCAAATATAAAGAACAAGCCGACAAACACAGGAAGTCTAAGACTTTCCAAGGTGACAAAGTGATGATTTTCTTAAGGAAAGAAAGATTCCCTGTTGGAGCCTACAACAAATTGAAGTCGAAGAAATATGATCCTTATGAGATACTACATAAAATCAACGACAATGCTTATGTTATCAATCTACCTAAGGAGATGGGAATTTCAAAGACTTTTAATGTTGTTGATATCTATGATTTTCATGGAGAAGAAGAGCTCTATCCTAATGACAACTCGAGGTCGAGTTCTTTTCAAGTGGAGGGGACTAATAAAGGATTGAATTCATAAGGATATGTTATGTTGTCATATACCCATTAGGATAAGGATTTGTTATGTTATCGAATATCCATTAGGATTTATTTCTGTTTTATTTTATTTTAAGTTTCCTAGTTAGGAATGTTTTCTTGTCCAACAAAGAAAAAAGACAATAAGTTAGCTTTAGAAAAGGATTTCAATCAATCCTTTTCATACTAGAATTAGGACTCATATACCATACCGCGTTAGGGATATAAAAAGGAGGGTTAACATATGTTTAGGTACCCCCAAAACATTATTATTCTAATAAAGATTCTGCAGTAAATTCTCCTGAGAAAATGTCTTTCTCTAGTTGATTAAATCCTAAGTTTTATGCTTAGATTTGGTTCCGAGATTAACCTAAAATCTCTACCTAACTACTTCTGCAGTGTCAAATAGGAGGAAAAGCTTCAGGTAATGATTGAGTTTGTTATGGTTCTAGGATAAGTTATTATTTAAACTAGCAGAAGTCGTTGCATTTCAAAAAGAATAATGTAGCAGTACAATAATCTAAATAAAAGGTCGTGGCAGTGAATATGAAAATAATGAAAAGAACCTTACATTATTATAGGTACCAAGGAGTATAGTTCAAACAATCTTAAGCAAAGAAGCAAATATCAACTATTCTATCAAAGGAGACTAATGCTGTTATTCAATACCGTTGCTTGTTAAAGAATAAAAGCTAAACTTGAAATGCTAATTTCATCACTAGATCCTATAAGTTCAACTAATGTGCATAATTCAATCTTAAGCAATGAAGAAAAAATAATTATTCCAACAAAGCAGGTTACATTTGCCAGTTAGTCAACACCGTTGCTTGTTGAAGAACAAAAGCTGAACTGGAAACACACATTTGATCACTAGAATCTACAATAAGTTCAACAAAGGATCCAAAAAGGCAAAGATAAAAGCCACTTGCTCCTAATATGCTAAGAAACAGAAAAATGTTCAGTTGGATCAAAGTGAACGCTGCACATCATGCCCACAATGACACGTCTCTCTAATTTCAAATATATCTAATGCTTTGATCAAGAATACTGTGTAATCAGACTAAACAGAATAAGTAAGCTACTATTTTGACACAATTCAAAGAAAGAATAAACTTCGACGTGGCATATGTAAATACTGAAAAACAGCACTTGCACTAAATATGCACAATTACAGATACGCATTAAAAAAATAAATGGAAAACTTGGTCTTGACCATATATAAAACTGTCCAATCATGAACACGAGTGCATGGAATAAAAGCCCTAATTCCAGCTCGTTCAGCATTTAAAAGATTGATTCTCACTAAAGCCAGAGACCTCAATTCGTCTATAGCGACCAACTATCCCTTAAGGGGAGCAAATACGTTTACGCGTCTATAACTTCAACTAAGTCATTAAGAACCACAGGAACACGGCATCAAACAAGTCACAAAAAGCTAAAAACAATTCAAACCTTAGCTGCTTTACACTACGGAGGGAAAAAAAAATAGACGTAGGAAATGAACAGTACCAGAACAATTAAGTCTAGAGACGCTACCTCCCTCCATCCGGTGACGAAATACAGGCCGTTAGATCCTCAGCTCTTCCCAGACCAGTACGATGTTCATTTACTGCTCCACAACCACAAACTAAAAGTCTAAAAGTAAGCAACCTCCCTCAAATTCGAAGACTTGAACTAAAAAAACCTAACAAAGTGAAGTGAAACAGATAGAAACAAAGAAGAGTCTCCTGTAATCACCGGGGGATAGAGTTAGGGTTGCGGTCAATCGAAACTCAGGAAGGTGAAGTTTGGTGTGCTTTGTGTGTGAGAGAGAACAAGGAAGCAAAAGCTTTATCACTTGGAAAGTGATCTTTATTCCGTTTTCGCAAATATAAAATGCGAAACGTTTTTCTTGAATGGACAAGTGACAGTGATCGAATTTTTAAAAGTGGGTCACTCGTAAATGAACCTGATCCAACGGCTGTAAGGGGCCTGAGCATGACACGTGCCGTGTTCCCATTCGTAGTTAGAAAATATAGCAGTAAGTTGTAGTGTGTTATTTAGATAGTTACGGTTGATTTGGCCGCCGTTGGATTAAGAGGTTTGGTTTACATCCAACGATCGACATGGTGGATTTGAGCTTAAGGAAAATCCAAAAACACGTGGCGGAAAGCAGTAAGGTGTTAAATTAGGATAAAGAGGAGAGCCTTGGACTCGTCATCTTGACCGTCGGATCTTAATACTTTGACCTCCTGTCTTTCTGATAAAGGTTGTGATCAACCTTGCCTTGACAAGTCGCATCACTCAACTGACATTCTAAGGTGCAAAAAGCTAGAAAGAAAACATAAATTTATTCTCACAATAATTAAAATATTGGCTTAATTATGGTTTGGCGAATGGCAACTCCATCCTGACCTGATCGATTTTTTGTATTGATATGTTCATGTTTGTTGATTCTCGTAAAAAACTAAACATTTGTTTGTTATTAGATGTTACGGCCACATGATGAAGGCGTTGTGGATTTTTAACATGTTAATAACAATTATCATGCTTCCCTAAAAAAAAAAAACAATTATCATGCTATTTTGTTTATGTGATTCGGTTAAATATCTGTATATGATTACAATTTTTTCTAGTGAAACACTTTATAATATTTAGTTAAATGTTATTTTCAAATATATTTAGTTGTTTCTTTATGATATTTGCATTCGGTCATTGTTTTCTTGTTTATGAAATAATTTTTTTGATTATTATTACTTAAATGATCAATTAATGTTAATTCGAATTATGGATAATATTTTTATATTCCTCCTTTAGGTGTTTTATCTGCCATTATGTTATCATTGTTACAAAGTTTTAATATGTGTGTGTGAATTGGGTTTAAGTTGATAAATTAATGTTCTTAAGTTTATAAGCTTCTTAAGTTTTATATGCCATTATGTTATCATTGTTACAATGTTTTAATATATATGTGTGTGAATTCGGTTTAAGTTGATAAATTAATTTTCTTAAGTTTATAAGCTTCAATGCCCTATAAGAGGCTCAATTATTGAGGCCTATCATGAATTTAGTTTAGATTATTTGGTACCATGAAATTTGAGAGAAATTTTTTAATCCTCCTATTCAAGAAAATTTGAATAAAAAAAAAGTTACCATCATCATCAAAAAGGAAAATGATGACCTTAGGAAGCAGTTTATCCACCACTGTCATTAAAATAACCAACAACCTTGAAGCCCCTTATATCTTTGGACAACATGAGGACCAAATTGTTGAAATTTTAATGTTGAGGGATAAGTCAGGCAATTGCTACAAGTGAGGCAACAGACTCATAAAAGACCACAAACTCACACCTCTATGACCATCATTGAAAGTGTAGCACCTCCTTACCGCAGGGTACACACCGAGATGTCCGAAGGTCATTTCGACACATATTCTACGATAAGGGCACTCTACGATCGATTACTACAATCACTTCATATGGCATGGTATCATAGTTCACTTATAAAGTATCATAAGAAAAGCACAATATTTTAAAAATCAACTTTTTCCTCAATTCATTTCATAAGAACTCGATTGTCTACATTGTGACTTTCAACAATCTCCATATGTACATCATCAAAACCTAATACAATAGTACTATATGAATGAGGAAACAATGTACAATCTAACTAATCTGTCCAAAAATCCAACCGACCGACCTTTGAGCTATGACTTTTCTTACTAATCACAATCTACACAGCACTAGAGCCTCTCAAAAGCTAGAGTCGTCCCTCGGTCCTGAAAAGATAACGTTGCAATTTTGATGAGTTTTGCGAACTCAATGAGGTAACTATCATCGATGGTTCACTCAATTCATGCAACACTTCAATTCATATCACAATTATGCATTTCACATAAGTAACACATTTTCACTTAAGCATAAGCAATTTTTTTGCATTTCGCTCTATCAAACATAATTAACAAGATGCATATGAAATACTCATGAGACACTTTCTAATTGTTACGTTGTTGTGACTGAGTGCCTGAACTGTCCCGTATCCGTTTTTTGATACCAGGCTCATTACAAGTTAAGCCTGAAGCTCTGAAACACTTTTGAGCTTGAGGCTGAATTTCACTCGTTGAGCTTTAAGCTCTGATCGTTGGCTACTCTAGTCACAACTTCTATTATCTGATTATGCATTCATGAATGGAAAGCATGTAACACAATCAATCACTTGATAAAACGCATAGGTCTCACATTCTCATTCATTCCTTATTCAAAACATAATTATAAGCAAACAATAATTGAGAGAAACCGTCTAAGTTACTCACTGGTTGCTCCCGAAACTATTGCCTGAAAATTTCAGCAACGTTTGTGGATTGACATTCCAATTGCTCCTCTATAACAAATAACATACACATATATCACAATTTGTACAATCATAGGTGTATTAAAAAAATGCACATGTATGAAATGAATTATGTACAATGCATGTTCATGATAATCCTAGATATCACTTCACAAATTCTTTACAAAACTATCCCCATACCAAAACTCATCTAAGTATAACTTATACTTAGGTTGATGCCTTACGAAACCCATTGAGCTCGCAATTCATTTCTCTTTGAATCACTTTAAATTTTTCCAAGACACTCCTTTCAAGTCTACTGTTTATGTACAATCAAAAGGTGAAAATGAAGTAATTTGGTCAAACTCTCTTCTAGAAAAGTATTCCTCTATGTCTTATCTTTCCAATGACATCAAAATCATTCAATTTGTTTCAGAAATGTGAAAGTTATACTTCAAATATTTCTAGACTGCTTTTTTTCTGAGACAGTACCCTATACTCAACTTCCATCCAAACATTGAAACTCTTAGAGTCTGATTCAGAATCTGATTTCTTCATTCAATTTGTATCCCTATATTTCTAGTTTACTCCAAATCAAAAATCATCTCATTGGAACTCTACATATCAAGATATCATCAAAATACTGAAGTATGTTCAGTAGAATAACACCAGTTGATACCATATAAGGGTACAACCACTGTAACCGTTCTACTTTTTCACTCAATCTTTCTCAATTTGATTCAGTGGGCTATATTTTTTTGTAGAGATATAGAGCAATGTCTTACGAGTCCAATGGTTCAAGAATCAAGTCATTTGGATGTCTAAAGAGGAAGTTATGACCAAAAGAAGCAACTATGTTTATGACCTTAATCGTCTTACTTTGTACAGTAACTTCGTCTTAGAATATACAGTAACTTCGTTTTAGTTTCCATCGTCTTAGTTTTCATCGTCTTAGTTCCTATCGTCTTAGTTTCCCATCGTCTTAGTTTCCTGCGTCTTTCTTTCTTGCGTCTTACTTTTCCTGCGTCTTACTTTCTTACGTCTTACTTTTTGCGTCTTACTTCTTGTGTCTTACTTTTTGCGTCTTACTTTTTGCATCTTACTTCTTGCGTCTTACTTCTTGCGTCTTACTTCTTACGTCTTACTTTTTGCATCTTTCTTTTGAATCTCCACATATATTGATCATAACTTTTGACCTAGATGTCTAAAAATTCCATACTATATACTGTTGGAAAGATAAAAGAAAGATCTACAACTCTTAAGAAGGCAACTTTACCAAAATCTATCTAGATTAATCCAGATTTTCTTCCGAAGTTAGAACACGAAATTTACATTCAACTCCCAATATACTGGACCCAGTTCTCACTTCGTGACAATTTTTTGGACTCTCAGAGACAGAATTGAAATTCGATGTCTTCATACGAAATATAGTCATATATCTCTAGGTTAATCCAAATTAAGAATCATCTTGTTTGGATAATTAGAGAAAACGTTATGGCTAAGAGACTGAAGCATATTCAGTGAATATTTTCCAGATTTCAAACTTTCAATATTTTATATCCAACTCATCTTCTACCTAAATTATCTCTTCTGTTATATTTTCTCATCATTATCTACCCAATTAACTCAATATATCCATCAAAACAAAATCATGGTCTATATTTGATCCTTAACCCAAGAATAGGGTATCAAACATGTACCTATTCATCTTAATTTTCTACACTCACCGTCCCTCCATAATGCACCATCTAACTTCCAAAACATCTCTATAACACATTATTCATCATTAATGATCATTCATAATGATACAACATGACATTTACAAAGATTTTCATCATCCACGACACACACAACCCCACACAAAATCAAGTCCTCAATCCTACATTTCTCATCATTCTAGTTTCATTTTAACAATACCCATAACATTTAAAGCATAACTTACGTGGTTTCACTTCAAATTCTTCAAAAACAACGC
>JANZLD010000005.1:24993349-25010568 GCA_026413575.1 Erythroxylum carthagenense | reverse complement strand
CCTGTTCCTCTATAATTAGAGGCCAGTAACATGCTAAGTCAATGAATGCAGTGCAATCCTATCAGTCTGTCCCAATTACCATAACACCCTTACTAACAGTAACGGGATGTTACATAAAGACAATATATCTTCCTTTGTTAAAGGAATTAGCTAAACTTAAAGTAACATTAAGGCAAGCCGAATCTGGTTGTGTATTGGCTAATTTTAGAATAAGGCCAGTTTTGAATGAGAAGATTAAGAAAATGTAAGAGCAAGATGAGTACTTAAGCAAGCTTAGAGAAGAAATTAAGAATGGTAAACCCTTTGAAATAGAGATAAGAGAAGATGGATTGATGGTGATAGTAATAGATTGTGTATTCTAGACATGTTAGAGTTGAAGGATGAAATTTTTGATGAGGCACACCATGCTCCCTATGTGATGCACTTGGGGAGTATGAGAATGTATAAAGATTTGAAAGAGCAATTTTGGTGGAGAGAAATGAAGAAAGATGTTGCATGATGAGGCACATAATGCGCCTTATGTAATGCACCTGGGGAGTATGAGAATATATAAAGATTTGAAAGAGCAATTTTGGTGGAGAGGAATGAAGAAAGATGTTGCCGAGTATGCTAGAAAATGCTTAGTGTGTTAGTAAGTTAAAGTAGAACACCAAGCACCTATCAATAAGCATAAACCTTTGTCTATTCCTAAATAGAAATGGGAGAAGATTATGATGGATTTCTTGATGGGATTACTAAGGACTAGCAAGAAGCATGATGTAATATAGGTGATTGTTGATAGGCTAACCAAGTCAGCACATCTCTTGCCAATTAAATAGACAGATTCTTTGAATGCTTTGACCAAGAAATACATAGATGAAATAATCAAAATTCTTAGGATTCTAAGTTCTATAGTCTTGGATAGAGATCCCAGGTTCACCTCCAGATTTTGGAAAAGCTTACGAGAAGCTTTGGGAACTAAGTTGCATTTTAGTACAGCTTTCCATCCATAAATAGATGGTCAATCTGAGAGGACCATTCGAACCCTTGAAGGAATGCTTAGGGCATATGTTATGGATTTCAAAGGTGTTTGGGACGAGCATTTGCCATTGGTCAAATTTTCTTACAATAATTCGTACCATTTGAGCATTCAGATAGCACCTTATGAAGCTTTGTATGGTAGGAGGTGCAGAACTCATATTTGTTGGGATAAGGAAGGTGAAAGGAGACTTTTAGGATCTAATTTGGTACAAGTTGTAGTTGATAAGATTAAATTGGTGAAACAGAGACTCAAAGCAGCTCAAGATTGAATAAAGAGCTATACAAATGAGCATAGAAAGGAGATGGAATTTGAAGTTGGAGATAAAGTGTTTCTTAGAGCCTCTCTATGGAAAGGAGTCTTGAGATTTGGTAAGAAGGGCAAGTTTAACCCAAGATATATAAGCCCTTACAAGATCATTGAGAAGATTGGGTCTTTAGCCTATAAGTTAGCTTTGCCACCAGAGTTACCTAAGATTCACAATATTTTTCATGTATCAATATTAAGGAAATATCGATCATATCCTTCACACATAGTCCAACCTTCAAAGGTTCAATTAAGGGAGGATTTGACTTATGAGGAACAACTAGTAGAGATTCTAGATTTGAAGGAAAAGGTCTTGAGAAAGAAGATTGTGAAGCTGGTTAAAGTTTTATGGAAAAACCATACAAGAGAGGAGGCAACATGGGAGCCTTTGGAAGCAATGAATGAGAAGTATCCACACCTCATAGTAGACTCAGGTAAGAATTTCAAGGATGAAATTCTTTAAGGGGAAGAGAATTGTTGGACCTTAATTTCTTTTTTATTAGTATTTATTCATGTATTTATTTATTTATTTTTAGAATTGAGTCATTAAGTTAGTGAGCATAAGTAGTAATTAGAAATTAGAATGGAAATGTTATAATTAAATTGGAGTATAATATGGTATTAATGGACTAAGGAGTAAATAGGCATTAGGTTAAAAGAAGAGGGGCATAATTGGACGAACAGGACAAATGAAGGGCAAAATTGGAAAACCAAAGCAAAAATGTGGTCTTGGCTAAATAGAAAGAAGAGAGAATCGTGAGAGAAGAAAGAAGAGAAGAGAAAAAGTTGGAAGGAAAGAAGAAGAAGAAAATCGTGGAGAAAAGGATAAAGAAGAAAAAGGAAAAAGATGTGGGCTAAGTTAAGGTAAGCTTAATCTTTCTTTCGTTGGTTAGAAAAAGAAATAGAGAATGGGTTTGTGTTGGAAACAAAGAAGGGGAGGAAAAAACTCATTTTTGGTTTTTGTAGGTTTTTGAACTAGGGTTTAGTTTCTCTAACCTAGATGAACTATGGGTAGATTGAGTCTAAGCTCAATTTGTTACTTGTTTTTGATTCTTTGAAGCTTTATGAATTTTCCATTATTGGTTTGAATGGAAATTTGGTTTGTTTTAGGAAACCAAGAAAATCTTATCCAAGATCAAGAGGAAAGGCACAACTGAGTTCGGATTTTCAAGCGAAATTAGGTGGTTAATATGTTTATAGTTGATGTGAGATGAGCAAATTGCTTACTTGTATGTGTGTATGCCTAATTGTTTGAATTTGAATTGTTGTGATTGTTGAAAAATGCATTATGATTATTTCCATGTTATGTCATAAGTTATGTTATAACATTTTGTATAAGCAAAAGAGGAAATAGCTTGAAAAGCATGAAAATGTGAATATGTGATGAATTGAATTGAGCATGAATATTTGCTTGTGTTATAGGCAAGAGAGAAACCATTTCGTTCATCACGTGCACGTTGATCTATAGCCTTCTTCCGGCTGTCCGCTTGTGACATATAAGATCCTAAGAACGGACTCATTTTGTTTATGGTGTAAACTTCGGTTTCTCCATTTTGACCCATGGGACTCTTGAGCCATTTGTTTGTGCATTTCATCTTTGATTTTGTCAATTATGATGCATTTGAGTATTATGTTTGATGTTTAAATTTTCATGTTATGTGTTATGCCCTATGAGTTTTTGAGCTAGAACGGTTGATGATTGATTGGTAGATATAAATGTGATATATGTATATAAGTATAAATGTTTGGTTGTATGCTTGTTACCAATGGCTATAAATATAATAGCCACTGAGCTTTATAGCTCAACCCATTATTTTCCACTCCTCAGGTGCAGAATGAGAAGATCGTTGATCCTTACAAGACATTTGGAAATATTTCCAAATCTTTGCTATGGTGAACTATACTTTTCCATGGCGAACTCACCAAATTGTTGCCGTTGAATTTCTTACAATTGAATTCTTTTGACTTTCCTTTCGCATGATCCTCACCCGACTGCCCCAAGTGGTGACCTCGAGATTAGTAAGGGACCTAGCCCTAACAATAAGCTTGAGGGAATAAAGTTTTAAAAGGGGTGATGAAAATGGTTTTCTACACCTAAGTTTGTGGAGTTTAAAACCTACAAACCTTTATCCAAAATTTTGATGAGGTAATACATCAACTTGTATAATTTTGGTGTAACAAATTTTAAATTATTATCCCCATTAGACTAAAAGTACCCACATAACCACACTTATGATAAGTTGCGTTGGCTTATAGCCTATAATATTATAAGTAAAATGGAGACTAAAAGAGTGGTGCCCTATATGATCTATTTTATTTATGGTATCTTATGTAATGTCACCAATATAATTTAAGGAATTTTTTTGTCCAAATACTTAAGCATATTGTGATGATGAAGAAAGAGGCTATAGTGGAGGCTTATACAGTACCCATCTAACTAAGAATTTAATATCCTAACCTCCCTGAGATAAGTTTAGCTTAATAAATGCCCCCTAAATCTTGAGATGATAAGATATATATGCTTGATGCAAAGAGTAGAGGTTCTTATGTTTAGTCAGTATCAGGGGTGGATGAGTTTAGGAGTGATACTTAGAAGTGGGGTATATAGGTAACAGAGAGACATAAACACCAGCAACTACAACATAATAAGAAGTAGGAGCATTAAAGCCTAAGGATGTTAAGATGATGCCACAAGCTTAATATAAGAATGAATTGATAAAAAATTTTATCAAGTGGAGAACCAATAGATTTTTCTAGGCCAAACAGTGTGAGAACATAGAGAAATTCTCATGACACACTATGAGCAAATGAATTTGTAGGAAGAGAAGTTAATCGTTTATTTCTAGCATGTTAGAGTTTTAATGACACCTAGGCCTTTTCCACCGTCTCCGCCTTAAGGGGTGCATAATGTGGAAAATGATCATAATGGCTCAATGGATAACCAATTTGTTGTTCATTTTATTTCTTCTGATGTATTTCATTTTCATTTCTTTCCTTATACTTCTAACTTGTTTAATTATTATTTATTCCATTTTTATTAGTATATTTTTATTTGATTTATAGTTTTTTAAAGTTTTCTTTTTTCTTTCTTATTGGTTTTCTATATAAGGTATTCAATTCTCGACGTTTATTAAGGATTTAACTCAAGAAAAATCAAAGCTTAGCTTTAAAAGTTTTTCTATCTCTATTTTCTTTCTTTTCTCCACTTGTTATGTATTCAATTTATATGCTTTGTATGTATGTATTAAGATCAATGTATAATTTAAGTGTAAGAGAGGGATGCACTTTAAGGCATAGCTGAAGAGGAAAAATTATCCAAGGAAATCATCTATCTAGATTTATCTTAGTAAGTTACAATTCCAAGAAAAGAAACAAGAAAAGTTGAAGGTAATTAAGGTGATTCATGAGATGCTTATATTGCTTTGTAATTTAAGTACACTAGATTAATGAATATAATTATTAATGAGTAGCCTAGTTCAAACTTGAAAATTTTATCTTAAGAATGATGCTTGAATTAAATGATGTTACCACGTAAATGAATTGAACATAGTTTGAGCTTAAAGTTTAGCTCAATTAGTAGCTTATTATTCCATATTGATTATGAATTGATGTAAAAAAAGTTAATAAATTTTAAGCATTAATAAATTTTCCTAATTTTTATCTAAATAATAGGTCAAACTTATAGTTATAATATCCATTTAAAATTCTGACTGAGATGAGCAACTAAAGGTATTTATGACAAGGTATTTACCATATCATTAAAAGGTTAAGATGAAATTTTCAATCAAGCTTATCATGCTCCTTAAAAAGCTCATAAATATTTTTGTGTTGGTTTCTTTTCAATATTGTTTTTTTAATTATATATTATTCTATACTTTTTCTCATTTATTTCCATTTTATATATAAGGTGCAACTATTTACCGTAAGTTGAAATTTGAAGGATTGATAGGATATATTGAGATTAATTAGTGTTAAGTATCTAGATATCTAGGTGGTTGATGAACAAGTTGACTATGCGAATAATAATCATACTTAGTTATTTTAATTGGATTGTTAATATTTTCAGAAATTGAAACTCACTTAGAATAATAGTCATTATAATTTATTTGCTTGTGGATAAGAAAATATATAAATGTGGGGGGAACTTAATGTATGTGTAACATATCTATATTTTAATTAGTATTTTGCATGTCTTCTTATCTAAATTATGTAGATTTTATTTTATTTTATATTGTAGGTAATTTGGATAGGTTGTTCAAGAAAAAGTTTGGCCAAGAATTAAAGAAATTTATCAGTCAAATTAATAAGACAATACATATTTGGCTTAATGCACACTTAAACATGGGTATGTTCCAGCCTATATCCCTCTATAGATATAAGAAGATGAAGAAAAGATTAAACACAACCTAGCATACAACTGTGTTCCAGGGCATGCTCTTCTCTTGAACTATTGTGTGTGAAACACGATCTTATATATGTACAAGTCAGAGCTTGTGTCACATGGCAGAGCAAATATAATGTGATACACCATTTAGAAATGGATGTGTGAGTGTCTATGTCCCTCTCTAGAAAGAAAAGTAGAGTTGCAATCTTAGAAATGATCATGTCTCAAATCTTGCTTGGACATGCTGCCTATTTAAAGAACAGTGAAAACGTTAAAATTAGCGATTATTAGGTGTAGGAGTGAGAAAAGAATAAACAAATTTTGCTACTGTCTTTCACATTTTGCTATTGTCTTTGACAAGGAGGGAGATTCGAATTCATCATAATGAAGCAAAATGCATTAAGAGATTAATATTTCATTAGGAAACACTTTTTATGATATATTCATATCTTTTTTGTTCTTATTTAAAGGATGATGTATGGCTAAGTCTTATAGATGTCTAACTATGAGGAAACCTATTTTTTTCTTATATGTACTTATTTCAATATTTAATAAAAGTTCTCCATGTTTAAGAAATATTTATGTTTGTTCTTAATGTTGATTCGATAAATATGAAAGCTTGAAATATATCTTAGCTTTTATGTTTAAAAGAACATGTTTGTAGATAGATATTTCATTATATGTTTTGCTATATTTTTCATATTAATTACCTTGAATTAGTTTGTTTTTATTATATTTTAATGAAAATTTTAAAGTCAATTCTTCAAGATGAAATTTGTCAAGGATTTGAGATTTTTCCAAGGAAATCAAGAAAGAAATATTAATTTTTGAAAAAAAAGGGTTTGACGTATGCTATATATTAACTCATGTTTTTCTTATAAATTTATAGCTAAAAACACAAGTCGTGTAATATAAAGATAAGAAAATAATGCAAAATATGATCATGCATATGGGCATGTCTATGGTCGTGTAACTACTCAAAAACTAGAATTAGAAATAATGTAAGATATGGCTGACGACACAGGCATGTTAGTGCCTATACCATATGTGAAAAAGAGAGATTGAATAACACGTTGAAGATATGTGCTTGTATATGTCTATATGATTCCCAAAATTAGAAGCAATAAATAACACAGTTTGGGACATGGCCATGTCTACCACTAAAATTTATTATAAAACATTTGTAATCCTTATTGAAAAAGACTTTTAAAACTAGGATTTACATTGTTTTATGATTTAGAATTAGGTTAGCTACCAAGAGAAGAACATGACCTTATAGAGACATCAAAAGTTCATTTTCAAGAAAAAATAAGCTCAAAATTCATCCCAATTTAAGTAAATCACTATGATAGATTAAGATCGTCTGGACTTTCTATCTACTTTTGATTTTTTTATTATGATGACTATATTTGACAAGTTGAACAACATATTACGGTCCAATCATTTAATATATCTAGATAGGAAGGAACCTTAGTATTTTTCTATATATGTATTAAATTCTATTTTATTTATGAATTAAATTTTATATATGAGAAATATATTTAAATATTTTTAACGCTATTTTAATTAAAGATAATGATTATATCATATCTTAATTCATATATATATGTTTCGAAAGAGTCTATATATGGATGAATTGTGGCTTAGATATTAGGAGTTCTATGGGATATTATAGAGAGACTTACATAAACCCCTTAGTGATAGGTCAAACTTTTTAATAAATTTCACAAATCTAAATGTATTCTTAGGGGTTAAATTGGACCACTTAACTTAATCAACTTAAAAATAAGTGGTTGTAACTTGATCTAGAGTAATTCATTATCCTAGGAAATTTTATCAGCTTAGATGGTATAACATTTTTAATAAAATAAAGCATAGATGTAAATATTATAATAGGCGAAATATTTATTTTGAAGTTTGTTAAATATTTCTTTTATCTCTTCATTAAGTTATCTGATTTATTTATATTGGTTTTTTTATTTAGCTAGGTAGTAGTATGCAATTTCACTAGTGTTTTAATGCTTCCTTATAGGATCAAAACTTTACTCATTAATATATTATTACTAAATGATTGATGTATTTACTTGAGGTTGTGAGAAATATTTAGTGGTAAAGAAAATTTAAGTACTAGAGGAAAACACTTAACATCATGTATTGAGAATTGAATAAGGCATTAGAAATAGAATTACATTTTTGGTATTACAATAAAAAAAAATTATGAACTTTTATAGATCCCAATTTATTCTTAAATGTGTTAATTAAATAGACATATCATTTAATTAATCAAAGGATATGTGGTTATGCATCAAAAGATGACAATTCATTAACTTAGGATATTTCATCAGTCTATATCATAAATTCTTATCTAAATATTTTACAAGTTATAGATTCTTTTATAAAAGTTTTATATCAACCAACTTCTTATTATTAATTATTTTGTCTTTTGCTTTTAATGGATCCTTAATTTATCTAGTATAATTTTAGGTTTTGGTTAAAACAATCACATCGTTTATTATTAACTAAATAATAGTAGGTGGATAATAACACTTACTGATTCCTTGATAGATCAATACTCTAATCACTACACTGTTATAAGATGATATGTATACTTCCTAAAGCTAGTAGTAATATTATAGTATAGAAAATAGTAATCATTAACTAACATACTTGGTACGAGTACGAGATAATTTCTCATAAGTTAAATTTTGGTCCCCTCTTTATGACAATAAAATAAAAGAAGAAAAATTTCATAATATAAAGATAGCAAATTGCTAACATGTTTATAGTTAAAAAGGCTAACAAGACATGGATATGTGTGTCAACTTCATATATCTAAATAAAGCATGTCCCAAAGATAATTATTCCTTACCATAAATAGATTAGTTGGCAGATACTAACTGATGCAACGAGAAATAAAGAAAAACTAAGCAATACTCTTAATTTGAAGAAACATGAGAATCCATTTATAGAGAAAGCTTAAAGCCAACTAAATATGAGAGTATTATTAATAGAGTGTTAAACACAATGTTTAGGAGGCCTATTTATAAGCTTGATAAAGTAATCTTAATATTAAAGAAAATAGGAAAAAATAGAAAACTAATAGAAATAGGAAAACCGAACAACTAGGATACTTAAGGAAATAGGAAACTTATGAAAGTAGATGTTCCATGTCAATCCCCTGTAATTAGGAAAAAGCTTGTCCTCTAATGTTTTGGAAAATCAAGGTCAATGGCTCATCATAAGCATGATATGGTAAAATATCCTCCATATTGAAAGTTTTAAAATTTCGTATTATCAAGAAGGTTAATTATGTAAGCATTATTGTTGATTTTCATTAACATCTTGTAGGATTATATTTTCGAGGCTGCAACTTGTTGAAAGTACCAATTTAAAACCTCTCTTTACACAAGACCATCATTTGGTCACCCTCTTCGAAAATTTTCTCCCAATGATATTGATCATCAATTTGTTTGTACTTCTAATTAGCCTCTTCCAATTTTTGTTAGACCTTAACTCCCATGTTCTGAATCACTTGTAGTTCTACTCGTACCAACTCCAACTAGGAACCTTACTAGATCAAGAGTGTGTTAGGGAGGTTTTGTATGGACAAATAAAAACAATGACCTCTCAATCGCATTGTGAATAGCATTATTATAGCTAAATTATGCTTATACTAAAGGAAGATCCCACTACTTGCGTCTATAGCCAAAAATTCTCTAAATCAAATTGCCTAATGTTTTATTTATCTCCTTCATTTTACTTTCTATCTACTAATGAGGGAAGAATCAAACATTTTCCACAAAGTCCTCTAAAATGTCCCAAAAATTTACTTTATTAATTTGACGTGTTAGTTTTGGGCAATATATGAAACGTGTAGATTGTACTATGTTTTGCTAAATGTTTAAGTGTGTTTTTAAGAATTTCTTAGTTCATTATCATGTTTAGAGACTTAGAATTATTTTATTGTTAATGTTTGTATGTATTCTAAGTTTTTGTTTGGTTTAGAGCAATAATTGGTATTAATTTTATGTTTCAAAAGGTGCTTGATGTGTCTAGAGTGTTGGAAATTAGTAAATTGAAGAATGAAGAATATGGAGGCTGAATGAAGTAAGTTATAAGGCATTACGATTGTGATAGAAAGGAAAATCCTAGAAGTGTTACAATCATAACAAACACTTTCTAAACATGAGTCTTTTTAATCTGTTTTAGGGTTTGAGGACATTTTTGGAACCGATCAAAGTGAAAAAAAACACTAGTTACACCCTCAAGACCTTAATACACTATTTAAGAACGTGAAAGACATTAAAAAATGTAACAGTCAACACAAAAGAGTGGATCAAATGTGGGAGATCAAGAAGAACATTCAGGAATTCCAACTTTCTAGATCAAGTCTTTAATAGAGTTTTTCTTCTTTTCCTTTAGTTATTTCATGTAATTTAAATTCCAAGATGTTAACAAGTTCATGAAGTTTTAAATTTCAGATTAGGATTTATTTTGTGACTTTACTTATTGTTGATTTCAATACATATTCTAGTGTTTTTAATAATTGTCCATTCTTAAACTTGACAACAAATCGAGAGAGTGAATCAAAAGTAATTTGAGTTAGATTGTACAATGGGAGTTGGAAGCTTAATAAACCATCAGTTATCAAGTTAACAGTCATTCAAAGAGGGATCTTGTTTGAGAAATTAGTTATCTAATAAATAACTTCAAATCTAATTGAATAAGTTAGGAAATTTTTATGAATCGAAAGGTTACAAATTTGGAATTTTCTAATTCAATTAGGGTTAATTGATTAGGTCTTAAGAGAGAGTAATCAATAACTTAGGAATTCTAGGATAAAACACATAATTGATTCAGTAATAATTAAGAAAACAAATAAGTAAAGGACAAGTCTTAAGTATTCAATCTTGAACAAAACAATAAATTAATTTAGCAACTCAATTGTTATTTTAATTATTTGCCTTGTTTTATTATTTGTTTCAGTTGTTATTTATTTTTATTCAAATCATTTTCTGAATACCTTAGACAAAGTTAGGTTCAAATTGTAATCTTTGCATAATCCTCTTGGGAAAGATAACCTTATATAATATAAGATACGATCCATAGACTTACAGTGTATTGAGGGTTTTATTAGATATAAAACTTGCTCAATAAGTTTTTGGCACCATTGTCAAGGATTTTAACTTAATTCCTTTTATTTAAGGAATTTTACTCTTTCTAGTGTGATTGAGGTATCCAGTCCTAAGAAATTAAAGAAAAAAGGAAGAAAGTTTGGATGCAAAGTAGAAGACACATTAATCTAGACGTCACAAGGAAAGAATGATGAATCCGAAGAGTTTCCAAGAAGAGATAGAAAGAACAAAGGTGGAGGAAATGCATCATGTATAGCAAAGAACCCTCATGGAGTTCATGAGGCTAGATTTCAACAACTATCATCAAGGAATTACACAACCACCAGTGCAAATGACACACGACCTACTAGAAGAGATGGTGAACAATAGTTGTCTTTGGGCATCAAAATGAAGAAGATAGCAGTCAACCTTCATGGATCCAAAAGGAATGATTACTGTAAATTCAGTAACAACATTGTAAGCTACCTTACCAAACAATTAAATAGCCTAATACCAACTCTTTCTCTCCATTCAAACCAATTCAGCACAGATGTAACCTATGTAGATAAGAGAGCCTATCACAACTAATTGCTTCCTAGTGCAAAACAACAATGTTTAACAATTGGTCTTCATAGGAACATAAGTTGGATAGGGAGGTACCGATCCTTACTGGAACATATACAATCCTGGGTGATAGGACCAGCCAAAATTTTCTTGATCTAACCACTCAAGCAATTATCAATTATATATTACCAACAAGCTCTATTAACTCTAATTTTCCCTTAGGTCGTGTTTATACAAAAATGTAAGATTTCAGGGTGAAGTGGCAGTGTCTCATAGCTGAGTGCATGAGACACCTTTCATGGGCATGACATGGGTTGTCATGCCCATGTAACTAGTATCACAACCATGACATGGTATGTCATAGGCGTGACACACCTCTCACAACCGTGACTTATTTGTCATGGCCATGAGAATTATCTTAAGGCAATGACCATATAATTATTCAATTCTTTTAGCATTTTCTTATCTTCTCTTACTCTAATTTTTCTTGTTCTTGATCCATGAAGGCAAATGAGTGTGTACTTTCAAAAAATATCTCAAATATAGTGCTTTCAACTCACTTTAGCTCTTGTGCTTTTGAATTGTATCTAAAATTAAATATGAACTAAAGTGAGTATCCTAAGCATTTTTATAACAATAATTACTAAGTGTTATGGAATAAATTCATAATCAATTAAGAACATATCAATTTCCCCCACACTTAGCTTTTGACCGTCCTCAGGAAAAACATTAAAATTAAGATCATAGATCCAAAAACATTTATTGATTTTCCATATATTCTAAGAATACATAATCATAAGAAAAGATGAATAACCTTCAAAAATCATAGCAATAATTTCACATTCAATACTTTTACTCATGACTAATCAACATTCATCACCTACTGAAACTAAGTAATCTAATGGTAGACTTGGACAAAATATGTTTAACTAAGATATATTCATGGGTATACTTAACCCCATTCATGATCAAGGCATTCCACAACTTTGCATATCATTTCATTTCTCTACCATTAAGGTTCACATGCAAAATCATGGATCAAATGACTTTTCAAGGTTGTAATGTGGGTAAAGGTAAGGTGAGATGTATTTAGGTCAAATAGTCTGAAAGCTAGTGAAACAAATGTAACACTCAATGTAACATCAAATGCAAAAACTAACATTCAATCACAATTGTACATCAACCATAATGAATGCAAAAACAATGTTTCATAGCTCAAAATCAATCTCTCTCACCACAAACCACATGAAGCATAAATCACTTACAAAAGTTGATAATAAATAAAACTTTGTAACTATAGGGAATGATTTTGAAAGAAACATCCACCTCATATCCAACAAAATAAAGTAACCCATTCAATATAACTTTAGGAGGAAAGACTAATCATAAATAACTTTTCAACAAATATGCATTTCCTTCTTGATAAATTTATTTAAACATATTTTTCCTTTTTGCTTTCAGTTTCTTTTTTTTCTTTTTCTATTCTCTTTTTCTTTCTTTATTTTTCTTTCCTTTTCCTTTCATTTAAACATTGAAAGAAGCTACATTAACATGGGAGTTTCATTAATAAGACATAAAATGACATCCCAATAATTATAACCATCCCACACATATGCACACCCCTACACTTAGACTTTTGTACATCCACAATCATCAACAATCAACAAATACTTCCCTAGCTTTATGCCTTGGGTAGGACATTTGGTTAAGTTTAATAGCGTGTAATGTAACTAATACAAAAAGAAAGGCTAATAAAGCTCAAGGGAGCTTTAAAAAGGGAGAATTCATATTAAAGGGTAGGTTATTTGGCTAATGTAGTTGATAAAAAGAAAGAATGCCTATATCATTTCCATGTTAATGCATGTGATAAAAATGTGGTCTTTAATAGAAAATCAAAGCAAAGTCAGGAAATACATTTCATGAAGGCCACACATAAACAAAAGACAATGAGACTAATATGAACGTGTCAGTCTATAAAGGCTCAAAATTTCACTAGCTTGTGTCTACCAGTAGTCACTACCCTTCTAAAGATAATGCACATTGACTAGTCATAAGAACAAAAGTACATGTTAAAGTTTCCACAGATTCTTCTAATCAATTCACTCTCTGATTATGACTATATAATCCTCAAAGAAATAGAAAAAGAGAAATTGTTTAACTAGACCTACAACTATAGTAGTAGTGAGTTTAGTTCGATCCCACAAAGAGTGTGTGTAAATCTTTTAAAATAAACATAATTGGTTTTAGGTTATTGGGGGTTGGGGGGCTGGGTTTGGTTTATCAAACAAGAAAATAAAAATGAAACTAAAGTAGTAAAGACAAATTAAAGAAAACATGCAAAAATGATGAAAACAATGAATTTGTTTAGGACCCTATTCTTTAGTTCAATCTCAGCCTACACCCAATTAGGCATATTTACTTGAATTATTGTTCTTATACCTCTCCTAGCAACTATTAATCGCAGATTAATAACAAGCTTTATTAACCCCGATTTTCCATTAGGTCGTGTTTAATTAAGAGATGCTCGTTAGTTAAAACTAGCCATCGAATAACCTACAACAAGCTCTCTAGATTTAATTAGATAGTCACATTATGAATTAGGAAAACAAATTAATCAAGGAAAAAGCCACACAATTTCAGGTAAGTTAATCATTCTCACATAACACCCCAAACATTAAACATAAAATAACATAATCAATCCCTAAGAGAAAGAACAACAAACAATGAGAGAAATGCTTTTGTCGGCGTCGATATCACCTCCGAAGCGGTGTCAAAATGTCTAGCTCTCCCTAGGTCTCCAAAGGATGAGAGGTTTGTCCCTCTTCATTCTCTTGAAACCTCTCTTTTGGCTCTTCAAACTTTTCCTAAATGAAAACATAAGTTTCTGTCATCAAAACAATGATTTTATACAAAAATGTAGGGTTTCAGGGCAAGGTGGTAGTGTCTCACGGCCGTGAGACATCTTATATGGGCATGGCATGGGTTGTCACACCCATGCAACTAGTGTCATGCGCCCATGACATGTTTTCCCTCTCACGACCATGACTTATTTTTCATGGTCATGAGATGTATCTTAAGGCCATAACCACATAATTCTCCAATTCTTTGAGCATTTTCTTGTCTTCTCTTGCTCTAATCCTTCTTGTTCTTACTCTATTAAGACAAGTGAGTGTGTATCTTTAGAAAATGGCTCAAATATAGTGCTTGACTCACTTTATCTCTTTCGCTTCTAAATTGTGCCTAAAATCAATATGAACTAGATTAAGTATCCTAAGCATTTTTATAACAATAATCATTAACTATTATGGAATAAATTTATAATCAATTAAGCACATATCAACATATTCATAGGTACACCCAATACCATTCATGATCATTACATTCCACAATTTTGTAAATCATGCATTTCTCCACCACTAAGGTTTGCATGTATAATCATGAATCAAAGGACTTTTGAAGGTTGTAATGTGGGCAAGGGTTAAGGTGAGATGTATTTGAGTTAAGTTGCATGAAAGCAATTAAAGCTAATGAAATAAAATAATACTCAACGTAACATCAAGTGCAAAAACCAACATTCACTCACAATTGTCTACATTATCTATGATGAATGCAAAAAAATGATGTTTTATAGCTCAAACTCGAGCTCTCACATATACACCACATGAAGCATAATTCACTCACAAAAGTTGATCATAACCAAGACTTTGTAACCATAGGGAGTGACCATTGAAAGCAATATCCACCTCATATCTAACATACTCAAGTAGCCCATTCAATACAACTTTAGGAGGAAAGATTACTTATATATAACTTTGTAACACATATGCATTTTCTCCTTGATACTTTTATTTAAACAATTTTTTCTTTTTCTTTTTTCTTTTCCTTTTTTTTCATGAAAGAAGCTACTTCGACATAGGAATGATAAGATGTAAATTGGCATCCCAATAATTATAACCATCCCACATATATGCATACCCCCCACACTTAGAATTTTGTACATCCACAAACTCAACAATCAACAATTTCTTCACTAGCTTTAAGGTTTAGGTGAGACATTTGGTTAGGTTTAAAGCATGTAATATGGTTAGCACAAAAAGAAAAGGTAAATAAAGCTCAAGGAGCTTAACAAAGGAAAATTCATATAAATGGGCGAGCTATTTGGCTAATGTAGCTTCTACAAACAAAGAATGCCTAATCAATTCCATATTAATGCATATGATAAAAATGTGGTCTTGAATTGAAATTCAAAGTAAAATAAGGATGTTCACGTCATGAAGGCCGTATATATTCAAAAAATAATGAGACTGATATGAATGTTTCAATCTAATAAGGCTCAAAATTCACTAGCTTGTGTCTACCACTAGTCACTACTCTTCTTAGATAATGCATATTGACTAATCATAAAAGAAAAAGTACATGCTAAAAATGCCATAGATTTTTCTAGTTAATTCACGCTCTAATCATGACTATATAATCCTAGAAGCAATAGAAAAGGAGAAAATTTTTGGTTGTTTGTTTTATTCTTTCTTTTATTTTTATTGAAAACTTAAAAACATGTAAGAAACAAACAAACTTAAAAACACACATGCATATAAGAACTAAATGTGAAAATATAAAGAAAAGAAGTAAACTTCCCTTAGGTTTCCTCCCAAGTAGCACCTTTGTTTAGTGTCACTGGCTCGACTCCATACTTTCCTCACGTGAAAAAATTATGATCTTCGGGTATCACATGCGCTTCCTCCATATGAGGCTGTCCAAGATAGGGCCTAAGTTGATGATCATTCACATTCAACATCTTCTATGTCTTTATAACCTTAATGTTGACTAAGTCCATATACTCTGGAAATATCTCAAATGTCTCTGCACTCTTTTCTTCGTCATCCAATTTCTCTAATCTACTACATAAAGGTGAAGAGTTAGTACTAACAATAATCACAGACTCAATACTCACCTTCAAGTTAAAAGATAAGTCTTTTTCTGCTTCGAGCTCCTTCTCCACTTCCTCTACACAAGCAATTCCTTGAGTAGTTATCTCCATATTCTCAAGCTCCTCTTCCCTCTATAAGGTCTTTGTACTAATGTCCCTTGGGTACGCCTTAGGTTGGGTTGGTTGCTTCTCTTCGCTTTGTGATTTAAGGTAGTCAAGAGCTTTTGCCACCTGACCCATCTAGTTTACTATGATCTAGAGTCTAGACATCGTATCTTGGTGGACTTGCCTCATTTCCTACTGGAACTACTGTATACTTTGTTAAATACTTTTTTTGAAGTTGAATATTAATGGCAATCATAATATTAAGAAAGTCTTCCATAGATTTACCAGATTCGCAATTAGAAGCTTTTAGTCTATATGAGAATTGATGTGCATCTTGCAAACTATCGTAGAAGTAATTTTGTTGATTATCTTATCCATAACTAAAATTTGTATAATCACTCCAAACATGGTTATAGGATTGAGAATATGAGTTATAAAAGAAATCACTTCTGTCCATGTAAAAAAAAAATAACACACAAACACTAAAAAAAGTGAAAAAATCATGAAATAATTGAAAAGAAACTAATTACAAACAAATATGTTCAAAATACCAATTAAAATCAAGAACAAAAACTAAAACACCATACTCCTCGGCAACGACGCCAAAATTGATGTAGCATGTCATAATGCTACTCAAAATACACTAGACCTACAACTATAACAGCAATGAGTCTAGGTCGATCCCACAGAGAGTGTGTGTAAAGCTTTTGAATGAAAATAAATGCACTACAAGAAAATTTAGTTTCAGCAACCAAATTCTCAGCAACCATAGTAAAATGGTTGCTAATTATATACATTTTG